>JABMCL010001503.1:287500-290000 GCA_018857735.1 Alviniconcha marisindica | reverse complement strand
GTTACATTACCAAAAGAAAACGTTTTTAAAAATGGGAAGGGGGGGGGGGGTGGTGGTGGGGGGGGGGGGGGAGGAGAGGGTATTGATATTTTATTTTTTCATGGAGAAATGTGTTCGTTCGAATGCACGAAAGCAGGTGAAAAGATTAACCAATCGGAATGTACACGCGGCATGCACATTAGTCGGTAAGCAAGATGTCTCAGTTGAGGGCAGACAAGCTACACGTGTCAGTGGAATGCAGACAAGCTAGAAGTATCAATGGAATGCAGACAAACTAGAAGTCTCAGCGACATGCAGACAAACTAGAAGTCTCAACGACATGCAGACAAGAAGTCTCAACGACATGCAGACAAGCTAGAAGTCTCAGCGACATGCTGACAAGCTAGACGTCTCAGTGGCGTGCAGACAAGCTAGATGTCTCAATGGAATGCAGACAAGCTAGAAGTCTCAGTGGCGTGCAGATAAGCTAGAAGTCTCAGTGGCGTGCAGATAAGCTAGAAGTCTCAATGGAATGCAGACAAGCTAGAAGTCTCAGTGGCGTGCAGACAAACTTGAAGTCTCAGCGACATGCAGACAAACTAGAAGTCTCAACGACATGCAGACAAGAAGTCTCAACGACATGCAGACAAACTAGAAGTCTCAGCGACATGCTGACAAGCTAGACGTCTCAGTGGCGTGCAGACAAGCTAGATGTCTCAATGGAATGCAGACAAGCTAGAAGTATCAATGGAATGCAGACAAACTTGAAGTCTCAGCGACATGCAGACAAACTAGAAGTCTCAGTGGCATGCAGACAAACTAGAAGTCTCAATGGAATGCAGACAAGCTAGAAGTCTCAGTGGCGTGCAGATAAGCTAGAAGTCTCAGTGGCGTGCAGATAAGCTAGAAGTCTCAATGGAATGCAGACAAGCTAGAAGTCTCAGTGGCGTGCAGACAAACTTGAAGTCTCAGCGACATGCAGACAAACTTGAAGTCTCAGCGACATGCAGACAAACTAGAAGTCTCAACGACATGCAAACTAGAAGTCTCAACGACATGCAGACAAGCTAGAAGTCTCAGCGACATGCTGACAAGCTAGACGTCTCAGTGGCGTGCAGACAAGCTAGATGTCTCAATGGAATGCAGACAAGCTAGAAGTCTCAGCGACATGCTGACAAGCTAGACGTCTCAGTGGCGTGCAGACAAGCTAGATGTCTCAATGGAATGCAGACAAGCTAGAAGTATCAATGGAATGCAGACAAACTTGAAGTCTCAGCGACATGCAGACAAACTAGAAGTCTCAGTGGCGTGCAGGAGCTCACCTGTGGAGGTTGGGGCAGCAAAGCAGGAGCTGTGCTGTGGAGGTTGGGGCAGCAAAGCAGGAGCTCTGCTGTGGAGGTTGGGGCAGCAAACCAGGAGCTCTGCTATGGAGGTTGGGGCAGCAAACCAGGAGCTGTGCTGTGGAGGTTGGGGCAGCAAACCAGGAGCTCTGCTGTGGAGGTTGGGGCAGCAAACCAGGAGCTGTGCTGTGGAGGGTGGGGCAGCAAACCAGGAGAGTACCAGGAACGGCTGCAGGCACCAGTAAGAAAGGAACAGCCAGAAAACCTCACGTCTTCCTACGTTGGTGGAGAGAGAACCCGGAAGGAGCTCCTGCATGCTCGCGCGTTGTAGTGACTTTCCGTTCCCTCAGGTACGATTTTGTCAGATTTTGACCTGTGTTCTGCGCCATGTAAAATATTCTATCTGTCTATCTATCTATCTATCTATCCCACAAATAATTCAATACAAGATAAACACTCTCTGCTATAAACGTATCACGCGAACTGCTCCGTCTTATCTCGGTGATTGTCTTCATTTTTACACACCCTCCCGTTCTCTCCGCTCCGTTTCTGATACTCTCAGCCTCCACTGAGATTCCTCGTACCAGACTCTCTCCACTGTTAGTTCCTGCGTCTTTTCGGTCTTCGGTCTCTCTACATGGAATGACCTTCCCCTTCCTCTCCGACAGAAACCCTCCTTGGACCCCTTCAAGTCTAACCTGGAGACATTTTTACCAAAGGCAGTAGACCTACCATGTTTTCCGCTCCACACTGCTCTCTCCCCCTTCCCCCTGCCTGCTTTTTATCTCTTTAAGGTGGCTTTAAATTAAGTTGTGTGCGGTCAAAATACTCGTGTCTGCAAGTGCTATGTGTGTGCCTGTATGCGCTCAGAATTGCCTCTCCGGACAAGATTTTGCACAATATGACCACTTTCATTATTATCCTTGTTACTGTTATTAACAATTTCTGTCCAAACGGATGTGAAATGCAAAATAAATAAATAAATAAATAAAAGGGGGGGGGGGGGGGGGGGGGGAATCACGTTTGCCTTAATATTCTCGTCAACATAAACCCGGAGTAAATCAGAATACAGCTACGCACGCTCCGCCTACTGTCAGAAATACAAAAAGGTTGTTTCTTTAAAATTCGGAGCAGGTCAGCGTAGTAGGGAAAACGTGCAAAATTAATTATCTCATGTGTAG
>JABMCL010001503.1:260000-280000 GCA_018857735.1 Alviniconcha marisindica | reverse complement strand
CTTGCATTTACACGATGTACCTCGGGTGGCGTTCATGCACCTTGCATTTACACAATGTACCTCTGATGGAGTTCATGCACCCTGCATTTACACGATGTACCTCTGATGGAGTTCATGCACCTTGCATTTACACGATGTACCTCTGATGGAGTTCATGCACCTTGCATTTACACGATGTACCTCTGATGGAGTTCATGCACCTTGCATTTGCACGATGTACCTCTGATGGAGTTCATATACTTTGTATTTACACGATGTACCTCTGGTGGAGTTCATGCACCTTGCATTTACATGATGCACCTCTGGTGGAGTTCATGTACCTTGCATTTACACGATGTACCTCGGAGGGAGTTCATGCACCTTGTACATACACGATGAAGCTCTGGTGGAGTTCATGTACCTTGTATTTACACGATGTACCTCTGGTGGAGTTCATGTTCCTTGCATTTACACGATGTACCTCTGGTGGAGTTTATGCACCTTGTATCTCCACGATGTACACGATGTACCTCTTGTGGAGTTTATGTACCTTTTATTTACATGATGTACCTCTGATGGAGTTCATGTACCTTGTATTTACACGATGTACACGATGTACCTCTTGTGGAATTTATGTACCTTTTATTTACACGATGTACCTCTGGTGGAGTTCATGTACCTTATATTTACACACAAGGCAGGTGAGAGTTACCGTAGGCGACTCGGGTCTTCGCTGTTGTGCTTTTATGACGTTTTTCGAGCCTTAATTAACTCCCTTGTGTATTGATTTCTTAGCTATACACCGTGGCATTGTTGTTGTTGTTTGGTTGGGGTTTTATAAGTAGTGACTTTGTCCAAAGATGTGATCTAAATGAGTAGTGGACATTACTTCAGTTGTGCGTTATTTGTATTTGCGAGTGTGTGCGTATTTGGGTGCTTCATATCCACAGCTATTTCCTCATCTGATTTATGTGCTGCTGTGACGAAAGTTGGACGATCACAAGGGAGGGGGGGAAACGCACAATAAACAAAATATCCGCTGCAAGTAAGAAATAAAAAATCAAACCGAATAAAATCCAGCATCAACGACTTGCTAGCTTATAAAGGTACACACGGCATCCAAATCAACTACATCTTGGTTAGAAACAAACGAACAACAACAAACAAAAAACGAAACCTTAACTGTCTCAAAGACCAGTGGGAAACAAGCTTAATTAAATCACATGCAAGCTGAGGCCAAAATTAACTGCTCACAGAATGAATCACTTTCCGTTTGAACAAGATCGGCAAAAGTGGGTGAAAGAACCGGAAAGGCAGAAGATAAGAATTCCCCTCCGTAGGCGACGCACGCAAAACCTTCTTCTGCTCCAAGAGAGAGGGAGGGAGAGAGAAGGGGGAGGGGAAGGAGTGAGGGAAGGAGAAGGGGAGGAGGAAGGAGGAGAGAGAGAGAGAGAGAGAGAGAGAGAGAGAGAGAGAGAGAGAAGAAGAAGAAGAAGAAGACAGACAGACAGACAGACAGACAGACAGACAGACAGACAGACAGACAGAAGAGACAGACAGACAGACAGACAAGACAAACAACACAGACACAACAGACACACCACACACACACACACACAACACACGCCCACCAAGCAACGCACGCACCACGCACGAGCCAGTGCAGGAAAAACAGAAAGAGGGAGACAGACAAAGAGGGGAAGAAGAGAGAGAGGGGAGAGAGAGAGAGAGAAGAAGAAGAAGAAAAAGAGACAGACAGACAGACCAGACAGGACAGACAGAGCAGACAGAAAAGACAGACAGAGGGACAGACAGACAGACAGACGGACAGATAGACAGACAGACGGACAAAAGGAGAGGGGAAAAAGGAGAGAGAGAGAGAGAGAGAGAGAGAGAGAGAGAGAGACGAAGGGGGGTGGGCGCTTTGTTGGCACTCTTCAGAGGGACCTTAATTTCCGTATACGCGGTACCCTACCGTGGACTTTCTAAACGACACATTCCGTGTGAACTATGTGTTGACGCCAGACTGAGTCTGATTAATTCTGTTCTTGTTGGAAACTTTGGCTTTGGATTAGGCCCCTCTGAGGAGCTGTTATAGCGTCGTGAAACTGATTTGGAAAGAAAAAAGGACGAAAAAAACAACCAACAAAAGAGGACCAGCAATTCTTTTTTTTAAATCAGACGCGTTCTGCTGCAAACCAGGGACCGATAGCACACGATGTCCAAGCTAAATTAACCCTTTCACTGTTATGCTCTCCGCGCTGTCCCTCTGAAAACGACCAATAAATGCACCAGGGCTGAAATCGTTAAGGCCGTTTTTCCCCTTCGCGTGAGCACGAGAAAGTACTTCTATCAAAGTGAACAGTATGGACAGTAGATTAGTTACAGGACCATCAAATATACTGTTTGCAGGCGTGCATGTATGCACTTTTCAGCCCGGAATGTTTACAGGCTGGGGCAGCGAAGGGGTTAAGGGCGGACAGAGGATGTGAGAGTGACAGCGACTGAAGAACAAAGGGTTACAGGGCGGCCACAACCTCCGTGCTGTGGCAGAAAGAAAGAAAGAAAGTAAAGACCTGTTTTGAACGGACTTCGTGGAGCGCTGTTTCTGGCAAATTGAGTTGGACAAATTCAATGGCATTCACTGGGCATTAGTATTCTGTTGAGCAATGCTTTGTTGTTGTTGTTGGGTGTGTGTTTTTAAATCCAAAATCTATAAGATCAACATCAATATCATTGTTATTGTTTGTTTGTTTTTAACTCTTTAAAAAAAAAATCAAATATATAGAGAGAACAGCAACATCCATTCACATATTCACTTTATACGATTCAATGATAAGGGCGGAAGCAAATATTTTTACGCTTAGCAGTCGTAGAAGAAATAATGAAAAGAGAGAAAGAAAAAGAAAAAACGAAAAAAAAAAACGTGAACAACGTGCCGTGTCACCGCTTGTTCTTTTGCACTACTTTCTGGTCAGTAAGCTACAGTAGAATAATCAACTCGAAAACACGCAGGTTTTTTATGGATTTTTTTTTATGCGCTATATATAAATTTTCATTCATTCATTCACACTTCTGAGTGTAATAAATGACAATGAAATACAACCCGTGCTCTCTTATTGCACAAGGCATTTTACCGCCCCCTCAATCTTTGTAAATGAATAGGTCCCCCCCCCCCCCCGGTCTCTGTAAATGAATAGGGTCCCCCCCCAGTCTCTGTAAATGAATAGGGTCCCCCCCCCCCAGTCTCTGTAAATGAATAGGGTCCCTCCCCCCCAGTCTCTGTAAATGAATAGGGTCCCTCCCCCCCAGTCTCTGTAAATGAATAGGGTCCCCCCCCCCCAGTCTCTGTAAATGAATAGGGTCCCTCCCCCCCAGTCTCTGTAAATGAATAGGGTCCCTCCCCCCCAGTCTCTGTAAATGAATAGGGTCCCTCCCCCCCAGTCTCTGTAAATGAATAGGGTCCCTCCCCCCCAGTCTCTGTAAATGAATAGGGTCCCTCCCCCCCAGTCTCTGTAAATGAATAGGGTCCCTCCCCCCCAGTCTCTGTAAATGAATAGGGTCCCTCCCCCCCAGTCTCTGTAAATGAATAGGGTCCCTCCCCCCCAGTCTCTGTAAATGAATAGGGTCCCTCCCCCCCAGTCTCTGTAAATGAATAGGGTCCCTCCCCCCCAGTCTCTGTAAATGAATAGGGTCCCTCCCCCCCAGTCTCTGTAAATGAATAGGGTCCCTCCCCCCCAGTCTCTGTAAATGAATAGGGTCCCTCCCCCCCAGTCTCTGTAAATGAATAGGGTCCCTCCCCCCCAGTCTCTGTAAATGAATAGGGTCCCCCCCCCCAGTCTCTGTAAATGAATAGGGTCCCTCCCCCCCAGTCTCTGTAAATGAATAGGGTCCCCCCAGTCTCTGTAAATGAATAGGTCCCCCCCCAGTCTCTGTAAATGAATAGGGTCCCTCCCCCCCAGTCTCTGTAAATGAATAGGGTCCCCCCCCCCAGTCTCTGTAAATGAATAGGGTCCCCCCCCCCAGTCTCTGTAAATGAATAGGGTCCCCCCCCCCAGTCTCTGTAAATGAATAGGGTCCCCCCCCCCAGTCTCTGTAAATGAATAGGGTCCCCCCCCCCAGTCTCTGTAAATGAATAGGGTCCCCCCCCCCCAGTCTCTGTAAATGAATAGGGCTCCCCCCCAGTCTCTTAAATGAATAGGGTCCCCCCCCAGTCTCTGTAAATGAATAGGGTCCCTCCGCCCCCAGTCTCTGTAAATGAATAGGTTCCCCCCCCGTCTCTGTAAATGAATAGGGTCTCCCCCCGTCTCTGTAAATGAATAGCCCCCCAGCCTCTGTAAATGAATAGCCCCCCAGTCTCTGTAAATGAATAGGGTTTCCTACTCCCCCCCCCTCTGCAAATGAATAGAATCTCTCCTCCCCCCCAGTCTATTGGCAAGCTATTGTTGACCAAATATCATTTTGTTTTTCAGGCAGCATGCTTCAAGGCAGAGTGTCGTAATCGACTCCTCTAGCGGATCAGCGGAATCAGTAGAAATCGTTACGACTGCTGTCTGTTCATGCCGCTCATGCCTTTGACCGGCCGTTCCTTTGGCTTCTCAAGAATCGATTGTTGTTGCAGCTTTTAATGTTCTTGCTGTTAGTCTCATTCGGCTACAGCTCAGTCTGTACAAACGAACAAAGCGACGACTACAACACGACTGTGCAGCTCCTTTAAGCATCATTATGTTTCATCTCCCTCGTCTCTCTTCTCTTCGTGGGTGCCCGATTACTTGAAGATTAGTCCATAAACTTTCTTCTTGTCATTCCTCCCTCGTCATCCCCACCCGCACCCCCCCCCCACCCCCCAGCCCCCCACCCCCACCCCACCCCCACCCCCATCTCACCGTCCCCCTCCCCACCCTTCCCTTCCCGCGACAACTTCTCCAGTCCCTAATGCTTTACCTTGATGAGATGGCGAGAGGCAAAAACAGAAACCTTAAGGCGCTGATGCACGAGCAGTCTGGGCCGTATATGGCTGAGGAGAACTGTTTGAACCTCATGAGTAAGTAAGTAAACATGGTGCTTAACGTCCACAGAAACCACAAGGCTTATTAGGGACGGGGAGAAGGGGGGAAGGGGGTACGGAGGTGGGGAGATTATATACCTATCGCTACACCAGAATGATTCCTGCATTAAGATGGGCAGCGATGAGAGCCATTTTAATGTTTCATTAATTGTGAGGGACAAAGTCACAAGACAGTGTCCACAGACCACAACTTTTGAAGAGAAAGGAGAGCCGAAGCGGTATCGAACCGAGGTCCCTCTGCTTACCGCTAGGCCAAACCGGCTCACACCTCATAAGATCGGACCCGCACTTTCTGCCACACGTACAGCCGAAATTGACGGGTTAAATAGCCAGAGGAAGGTCGATGCATTCAATCGCGATACTCGAGAGATACCATCCCTGCTGACCTCTGTCCTTTTTTTCACTTCAGTCCAAACGGCGAGCGCTCATTGGCTGGCGGATTCAATTCATCCGTTTGCAATGTGCATACTGTATTTGGATGTGCCGTTTCAACATGACGGCTATGCTGACACAGGATATGTCCGTGATGAGGTTCGGACGGCCCCCCTCAATCATACGGCCTCAGCGGTTCGTGTACCAGCGCAGCGCTTAATTCAGACTGTGGACAGTGAAGTGTCCAAGCGGCCACGGAGTTACGCAGACGGCCGTGGTGCGCGCACTGAACCCGCTGCCTGCCTTATCCTGTTGGGTTATGCTGGAACCGCGTCCTGAAGCAGTGGGGACTGGACAACTGCCAGTCACGGGTCTTCCTCGGTGGTCCCCGGCTTCCTTCGCATGGCCCGTCCCAGTCAACATATAGCGGGGCTAACCGACGGCTTGGAATAACCAAAGCCAGAACTAATGGCAAAAGAAATCGTTTGTCATTAAAACGGCCATAAATAAATATAGTCAAGGGAACACCATCCTAGAGACATTTTTATTATTTCCCCCCCTTCAGATTTACTCTGTTTAGGGTCTTCCAGACCTAAATATAATGCCTCAACAATAAATTACTTGCTTTATTTTCTTCTTCTACCTTTCGATCTAAATAATTAATTCTTTGTAGAAAATTGCCTCCATTTACTGGATCCAAGCACTAGTAATTACCTTTGAGGCTTACATTTCCTTGCCTATGTTAGACTGGCTCGAAGCCACTTTTGTGGCCATTGTTTTCTCTCCAGATCTAACACTTTCAAGCATCCTTTATGGATCCATAGGTCAAGTACAGCGTTTTTGTATTTGCAGAGTTACTTCTCTTTGAAAGTACGCTCAAACGTTCTAAATTCAGCATTTCAAAAAATAAATCTTAATATTCAAAACTGCACCCAAAAGGCTCTTTGTGAAGGGGTTAGGACTCTCTCTCTCTCTCTCTCTCAGATTTACTCTGATTTAAATACAGAATACAGAATAAAGAATAAAGAATCTTTATTGTCTATGAATAACATAGAAATTTGCCTTACGACTGCATAAAAGATACCAATAAAATCACACACAGTATAATACGTGAACATAAGTACACTAAATTATGCCTCAACAAACAATATACTTGCTAGTTGTTTTTTGTTTTTGTTGTCGTTTTTACTTCTTCTACACTTCGATCTAAACGATGGTAATATTGTCGGTATGGCGTCATTACAGGGACTAAAGTCAGACAGTAGTCAGAGACGATCAGAACGCAGTGCCCTAGTCCCCCGCTGCTTTCTTCACGGGCGGTTGCCGCTGGTCCAGCGGTCTGTAACGCCGCACGCTTGTGGTCATCTGGTAGATGATTTCGCGTACCGAAATCAAATACAGTCAATAGCATTTCTGAATAGATAAATACGTTCAAACGTCAGAGCAGTGTGTGTGTGTGTGTGTGTGTGTGTGTGTGTGTGTGTGTGTGTGTGTGTGTGTGTGTGTGTGTGTGTGTGTGTGTGTGTGTGTGTGTGTGTGTGTGTGTGTGTGTGTGTGTGTGTGTGTGTGTGTGTGTGTGTGTGTGTGTGTGTGTGTGTGTGTGTGTGTGTGTGTGTGTGTGTGTGTGTGTGTGTGTGTGTGTGTGTGTGTGTGTGTGTGTGTGTGTGTGGTGTGTGTGTGTGTGTGTGTGTGTGTGTGTGTGTGTGTGTGTGTGTGTGTGTGTGTGTGTGTGTGTGTGTGTGTGTGTGTGTGTGTGTGTGTGTGTGTGTGTGTGTGTGTGTGTGTGTGTGTGTGTGTGTGTGTGTGTGTGTGTGTGTGTGTGTGTGTGTGTGTGTGTTGTGTGTGTGTGTGTGTGTGTGTGTGTGTGTGTGTGTGTGTGTGTGTGTGTGTGTGTGTGTGTGTGTGTGTGTGTGTGTGTGTGTGTGTGTGTGTGTGTGTGTGTGTGTGTGTGTGTGTGTGTGTGTGTGTGTGTGTGTGTGTGTGTGTGTGTGTGTGTGTGTGTGTGTGTGTGTGTGGTGTGTGTGTGTGTGTGTGTGTGTGTGTGTGTGTGTGTGTGTGTGTGTGTGTGTGTGTAAATTACGTAAATTACTAGTTTGTTTAATATGTAACTTTTGTATTTTCAATAACTGTTCTTTGAGTTTTAAAATATACCATATTTGTTATTGTGTACTGTGATGTGGTTAATGTTCAGCCACCTTTTAATTTCTCTGATGAGATGATAAAGTAATCTTGAGCGTCAAAGGCGTTTTCATTTCGGGTGGCACGTCAAAGGCTGGTTTCATTTCGGGTGGCACATCAAAGGCTGGTTTCATTTCGGGGGGCACGTCAAATGCTGGTTTCATTTCGGGTGGCACGTCAAAGGCTGGTTTCATTTCGGGTGGCACGTCAAAGGCTGGTTTCATTTCGGGTGGCACGTCAAAGGCTGGTTTGAACACGGCCCGTGGCGTTGAAGCGAAGTTGGCGAAGCAAGATGGCTATGCTGGACTGTACTGTAATGGCCGACCACGACACTCGAGTGACGACGACACCATGACACAGACGATAGGGCGAGTGGATGTTTGGTGCGAGGACTTCTATGGTTTGATGAGGTCAAAGTTGCCTGACTTTGGTTGCGATGATGTGATGATTGCGTTTTTTGACAGAATGTTTCTGTTTCAATTTTGTGTCATTTTGTGAAGTTTGTAAGCCCTAACAAATTTCGTTATTATTGATTATTATCTGGACAGCGATCCTCAGCGGCCACGTGGACAATGTGATCGAACTTACTTTGCAAACTGTCCTGACCCCGACCAGCTTCGATCCTTCCACCGGCAATGAAACCTATCAATATTTTTTTCTCCCTTTAATTAGGAAGTTACTCCATTGTGTCGGCCTCGCTACTCGCACTGCACACTGGAGTTAGACGTAAAGAAGGTCAGTTCCTAACTGAAGTTGGCTAATTCATAGTGGAGACACACAACAGATTTTGTTTCGTTTTTCTTTTCAGAAGTCTGGCTGTATGTCATCTTTGTTTCAAATATTTGCTATTTAATAACAATAATGGGTACTTTAGCGCTTCTCCTGCACAGGCCCTAACCTCTTACACATTCTTCAAATGTTCCATATTTTCACAACAAAGATTCAATGTACACAATGCACACACACACAGACACACAGACACACACACGACACACACACGCACGCGCGCGCACACATACATACACACGCAAGCACGCACACGCACGCACGCACGCACACACGCGCGCGCGCGCACACACACACACACACACACACACACACACACACACACACACACACACACACACACACACACACACACACACACACACACACATCAAAAGTGGTGTGGGACTTTGATCAGGCATTCAACATCAATTACATATTGGCAAAGCAAAGAAGATCAACGCAGCAGCATTTGTACGATACAGTTCAGTGGTTTCATCAAGTCTGTGTCGTTGGATATGTATATGTCACTGGTCCAAACAACAACAACAAACTAAAACAAAAAACTTTTTTACGACTGCAATCTCCGTTTCGACTCGTCCTTTATGTATCATGCCTTCATCATCCTTCTCCTCAAGCCTTGTTGTGTTTTGTTGTAATAAACAGCGTCCTTTTAAACCTTTTTGTGTGTTTGGATCTTATTGATCCGTTTGAATAACGTGGCAATGTGTGATTTTGTTTCGTTCACTAGACACATTAACCCTTTGACGACTGGGGCACTCCTCGTTACCTCGTAACAACCTGTTTCTTGCACAAAGAACCACTACATTTTGAGAAATCGAAAAAGACGTGAGTTTCATGCCAGCCCAAAAGGGGGCAGCACTTGTCCACGTGGCCGCTGAGAATAGCTGTCAAAGTAATTTCTGCAGAAGGCAAACACCTGAACTTCAGTGTCAAACTGAACAAGCTTTCAGACCCACATAGTGGCAACCCTCCCCCCCCCCCCCCCCACCCCCCCCACCCCCAAAGTGAGGAAGAGGGTGGTCTGTTGACACATGAAGGTCAATGATATTTGAATGATTTCTCAGTTGACCTATTTTGTAGGTTGTAATGTGACGTCATCGTAACATTTCTTGCGTATAAACAACACCGATACCAATAATTAGCCTTTTAACTGTATTTCTATTAATACCAAATACTAGGGTATTTAGTCAGCCATGGCTTCACTATGTGTACTGCCCTCTAAACGGCTGGTGTTACAGCCTGTGACGTCAACATCTTTCTGCGTTACTACACCTTTACCGTCCTTCCCGCTCTGTCCGCTCTTCGTCAGACACACGCATGCTCAAACCCGAACGCTTCAACCGCAAAACCCATGGCTTTCACACTTTGGCCCCCACATCTGGTACAGTCTCCTCCAAGACATCAGGCACTCTCTCTTCCTTCAAAAGCAAACTCAAGACACTTTTCTTCTCAGAATATTTCAGTTAAGCAAAATTGTCCTTCACCCCTATCATGATGTCTGTACAGCGTGTGTGTGTGTGTGTGTGTGTGTGTGTGTGTGTGTGTGTGTGTGTGTGTGTGTGTGTGTGTGTGTTGTGTGGTTTTGGTGGTGCGTGCGTGCGTGCGTGTGTGTGTGTTTGTGTGTGTGTGTGTGTGTGTGTGTGTGTGTGTGTGTGTGTGTGTGTGTGTGTGTGTGTGTGTGTGTGTGTGTGTGTGTGTGTGTGCGTGCGTGTGCGTGCATCTTTCACATAGTTATGACTGAACCCTTTTTGATGTCTACATTATGTGTTAGCTTTTTGTTAAATTGCTGATAACATTTTCCCTCTCTATGCACATTATGTGTTTTATATTAAGCTTGTTCCGCGCTTTGAGCCGCATGGTAGGCGCTTTACAGATTTCCCTTAGTATTATTTTTTTAACGTGTTCGCAGAGGGCAAACACATGAAATTCAGTGTCAAATTGTACAATCTTTGAGACCAACATGGTGGCAACGCCCCCAAGGTTGAAGAGGAGGCGGCGGTCTGTTGACACCTCACGGCCTATAACTTTTGAATGATTTTCTTGTTTTGACAGTTGATCTATTTTTGGCTTGTAATGTGACGTGTACAAACTGCACAGATTCGGATTACCCATACAAATGTCTTTCTACTGATACCAACTGCGGAAGTTTTCAGGCAGACATGGCATCGCTGTGTGTCTTGAAGTATCAATATATTACCCTATAAACAGCTGGTGTTTGGAGCGTTAGGTTATGTTACTTGTAGCCTTTAACTTCTGAAATAACCTGCTCGCTGAGGACGAACACCCAAAATTCAAAATAAGACTGGACAGGCTTTTAAGACCCGCGTGGACGGCATATTACCAAATCCTTTCACTTTTTTCAATTTATTTTTAGGGTGTTGTCTGTTTTGTTTGTTTTTAATCTCTCTCTCTCTCTCTCTCTCTCTCTCTCTCTCTCTCTCTCTCTCTCTCTCTCTCTCACACACACACACACCACACACACACACACACACACACACATACACACACTCTGACACAAAACGTACGCGCGCACACGCGCACACACACACACACACACACACACACACACACACACACACACACACACACACACTCTGACACACAACACACACACACACACACACACAAACACTCTGACACACAACGCACACACACACACACACACACACACACACACACACACACACACAAGAGCGAGCGCAGTCTGTAGCTGTCGTGATGGTCGGTGGCAGCGGCAGTCAGTCTGGGTGGGCCGGTGCGAGGGACTGTGTGTGGCGGGGTGGGTGGTGGGTGGGTGTGAGCGCGTGGCCCGCAGCCATCTTCATGCCGTCTCCCCGGTCACTCCCTGACGGCGGGGGACAGCGTCTGTCGGTGTCCGCCACGATCGCCACGTGCACCAGCCGTTGAGGGCACCCACCGCCTTCCAAGCTAATAAAGGTGAGGCTCGATCGGCTTGCAACTTGTACTGGTGCTAAATTTCCAGCCAACATAGGTCTTTGTTGTGGCTCTCTGTTCGTGTGACGTCTTGCCATCGCCAGTTACCCTCCTGTTTGTTGATCCTGCGCTTGCGGTCCATTATAGGCTTCAGTCGGTTACAGAGGGTAAGTTTCCAACCGTTTATCTCAGTCTTTATGATCCACGTCCATCTGAGTTTTTTCCTCTTCCTTTTTCTTTCTTTCTTTCTTTCTTTCTTTCTTTTCGTTGTATCTTTGTGTTTTGTTGTTGTTGGTTGTTTTGTTGTTGTTCGCTTTGGTTTAAATTGTGCTTTGTTTTTAGATCAATCCGGGTCATTATACTGTTTGTTACGTATGTCTAATATCACCTTGCTATGAACAGACGTAAAATAACACAGTGTTATTTTCAATCCTTTTTTTAATTTATTTTTTAGTGTTGGCAAAAAGTTTACTATTACACATACTGTAAATGGTTCTGAGTGGATTTGTTCTTCGCTCTCCATAATGTATTATTACAATGAACCGCACAACCTTGTCCCTTTACAAAACCTCTCAACCAGAACTGATTCACGTGACATGCGTAGTAGGCAGATCCTTGTATACATGCAAACATCTTCTGCGGACACTTTTCTCTCTTACTTGTTGCCACCTGCACTTGCAGAAAGACCGGGATCTTTTACGTACTACTGCGGATACGAAAATAAGAGCACAGAAAGTTTACCCTGGAGAAGAAAATTTTCCCGCCTCTCCTGCAGGGATTCGAACCCGCGCCTTTTCGATCACGGTTCCGGCGCTCTAACCACTGAGCTATCTCCGCTTAAAAATATATAGTGAAGTACACGAAAATATATGCTGATAAAAAACTTAAAAAACCCTCGATCGACAGGTCGATATCAAACGGTCGAAGTTTGTGTACCTTGTATTTACTCGCATGCCAGGTGAGAGTTACCGTAGGTGACTCAGGTCTCAGCTTTTGGACTCGTGACGTCTTTCGAGCGTTGATTAATTCCCTTTGTTGATGTAAGACTATGTATTGGTTTTCCTTGTTTGGTTGGTGGTTGTCCGCCTCTTTGTCTCGGTTTCTGAAGAAGTATAATCAAGAAGATCTTATATATATATATATATATTCCTTACATCGTTTGTGTATCGTCTATCTGCTCGTTGCCTGAAAAAGAAAGGGTTGTTCCTGAAGATTTGCTGCGGCATACCTTGTATTGTTCGATTAAAATACGCGGTCTTTTCAACATTTTGTACGTTTTGTCTATGTCTGCGTTTTTATATTTCTGTGTCTTATGTCCTTCATTTTAGATTGATTAAATCCACAGTACTAGTAACGTAGCGATAACTGTTATACGTGAGTCGGGGTTTGTGGGACGATAATAAATAAATAAATAAATAAATAAATGATTGAAATATTTGTAAGGCGCAAAATCGTATCCGGCAGGACCATAAACCAGTCGTAAAGCCACGCCCCCTGACCCACTTCCTGTCGCTGCGTCATCTCGACACACAAGCAGCAATGGAGGCGTCTCGGTTCGCGCGATTATTTGAACTTCCCGACGACATTTCGGAACACTGATATGCCAGAATGTCACCACCACTCTTAGCGACAGAGAGCCGACCTTTTTCGTAAGGCCGCCAGTATAGTCTATGTTCGTAGTGTGAAACTTTCCACGCTGCTCAGCAGAAGTTCGCTGTTTTCGCGTTCGTGTACGGGAGTCAGTTGAAAACCGAGGTGTCACACCAACTCAGTTTCATCATCGACGCGCCGAACACCGTTTCAGGTTATTTCTGTACTAGTAAAGCAGGGTCAGCATTCTCATTTCTGTAGCTGCGACTGAAGTTTTGAAGCAGTTCGTCTTAATCAAAGGTAACCAACAATAGCGCCAATAACCTTTACAGTCATACTAGGAGGACATCGTGTGGGGCTTGGCTAGTATCAGAAGGCGTTTAATTTTTTTTTACAAAAAAAAAAATTCTTCTTCTCTCCGTCGCGCTGTCTTTTTCTGTGCCTTTCTGTCTCGCTCTGTGTGTCTCTGTGTCTGTGTCTGTCTCTCTCTGTCTTTTGTCTCTCTCTCTCTACCTGTCTGCCTACCTACTTCTCTTGCTCTAGCCCCCCCCCCCCCCCCCCTCTCTCTTTCTCTATCTCTTTCTCTGTGTGTTTATTTCTGTGTCGGCACTGCCTCCCAGTAAGTTTTTGACCCAACAAAAACCTGGTAGACTCGTTCGAGCCCGACAACAGCCCGATTACGCCGCAACCAACACCATTGATGACTACATTATTAATAAACAATAGTAGGGCCTACATAATCCCAAGCTGCCGCGCAGACCAAGCGCAAAACTCACTCTTTGTCAAGACTGCGGCCGACTGGAATCATCTGGATAACACCACCGTCCATGCCACCTCCGTTCAGCGTTTCGAGGCCCTATTAGCAGTCACCCAACACCAGTAGGCCGTCACCCAACACCAGTAGGCCGTCACCCAACACCAGTAGGCCGTCACCCAACACCAGTAGGCCGTCACCCAACACCAGTAGGCCGTCACCCAACACCAGTAGGCCGTCTCCCAACACCAGTAGGCTATCGCCCAACACCAGTAGGCCATCACCCAACACTAGTAGGCCGTCACCCAACACCAGTAGGCCGTCACCCAACACCAGTAGGCCGCCAACGCGCAGTCCCTACTCCGCCGCCAGATTACTGAATGAAGCAATGTACACTTCAAGATCGAGTTTATCAAGATCAAGATCTGTCTCAGTGCCTGCCTGTCTGTCTGCTTCTCTGTCTGTCTCTATCTCTCTATTTCTCACCCTCTCTCTCTCTCTCTCTCTCTCTCTCTCTCTCTATTATGTTTTTGCTTGCTATGCCGTTTTTGTGTGTTATTCCTGCGGTTTTTCTTGTTTACTTGCCTTCATTCTGTTCACTGGTTATTTTAATGGACTACACATTATTTTAACCATCACCGTACGTCGCTATAAAACTTTCTTCCCGTACGTCGTGGGTGAAAATTCACCCTTACTTTATAAGAGGATCACTTACACCATGTATGCAGTGGGTAAAAATTCACCCATGACTTGAACATAATAAAACTTTCACGGTGTACATTGTGTGTGAAAATTCACCCATGACTTTATCATAGTAAAACTTTCACGGCGTACTTTGTGGGTGAAAATTCACCCATGTGTTTCACATTGCAGATTTCCTTGGCATACGTCGTGGGTAAAAATTCACCCATGATAGGGGTTTCCTCTTTCATCCAATTTGTGGCACAGCTGTGTAATGCAGTACCTCACTCTGACAGTTCGCTGGGGTGAATACACTTTCCTTCAACTGGTTGGTTGGTTATGTAAGTCATTCAGCAAGTCGCCGGATTTGTTCACACCTCTCTTTCCGTCTGCGCTAATTTGTTATGGTGACCAAGCCACAATGTAGCGTAACTATGAAATAGCTGAGAGAATATATACTGTGCATCAGCTTGACGAAAATGAAAATATGAACTTACTAGATTTTTAAGAAGAACAAACAACTTTTCAAAATCAAATCCATTAATGATTACTGGGCTTGCATACAACACATTAGCTCCAGATTGGCAAAAAGAACTCTGTAGTAACGCCACTCAAAGAAAGTGCGTTGCTCTTCTCACTTTGTGAAGAACAAATAGCACCTTGTAAAGCTGTTTCAGTGTAGTGTCGCATTGTGTACAAATCATCATGGATCATCACAGAATAGGAGCGAGATAGAGAGGGACACACACACACACACACACACACACACACACACACACACACACACACACACACACACACACACACACACATACTCACTCACTCACTCACTCACTTACAGACAGTGTGTTTGTATGTCTGTGTGTTATCAACTGTCAAGAAGAGTCGCTGGCTGCCCGATGTTCTGGACAGAGTTCAGTGGTAGTAGGGGGTCCGGTTTCTCGCCATTGTTTACACCCTGGCTGCCTTTGCGCAGACCATCCCGACACGTCAGTTCTCAAGTTCAGTCACCACTGGTATGGGTGAAAATTCACCCACTACGTATGCCCTGCAGGGTTCTTCTTTGAAAACATGGGTGAATTTTCACTCAGGACGTATGGTGTGTCAAATCTGCATTTTTTGTTTTTTTGTTTAGCTTTTTTTTAAATTATTATTTTAAAATTTGCTATTTAACAAACGTACACAATCTTCAGCAAGCACAAGGGGGAAAAGTGGTTGACAAAGTCATGAAATCTCCTGTTCGTAACTCAAATATTTATTGAGTTACGATTTTTTTCAATCCATTTATAGGTGAATATTCACCCATTGCGTACGGCGAAGGTTGTAATTCTCGTTTGGCTTCTCTGGTTCCTTGAGAGCCGGTTTGGCCTGGCGGTAAGGCGGTAGGCTGGTAAGCGGAAGGACCTCGTTTCGATACAGCTTCGGCTCTCCTTTCTCTTCAAAAGTTGTGGTTTGTGGACACGGTCTTGTGACTTTGTCCCTCACAATTAATGAAACATTAAAATGGCTCTCATCGCTGCCCATCTTAATGCAGGTCATTCTGGTGGTGACAGTGTAGCGATAGGTATATACTCTCCCTCTTCCCCTACCTCCATACCTCCTTCCCCCCATTCTCCCCGTCCCAATAAGCCTTATGGTTTCTGTGGAAGGACCTCGTTTCGATACAGCTTCGGCTCTCCTTTCTCTTCAAAAGTTGTGGTTTGTGGACACGGTCTTGTGACTTTGTCCCTCACAATTAATGAAACATTAAAATGGCTCTCATCGCTGCCCATCTTAATGCAGGTCATTCTGGTGGTGACAGTGTAGCGATAGGTATATACTCTCCCTCTTCCCCTACCTCCATACCTCCTTCCCCCCATTCTCCCCGTCCCAATAAGCCTTATGGTTTCTGTGGACGTTAAGCACCATGTTTACTTACTTCTGGTTCCTTTCTGTCTTCGCTCGTTTGCCGATAGCAATATCTTCTTCCTTTGTTCTTCTTCCCTTCCCCTTACGGGAGTAACGCGTCTCTTCAGGCTTCTTCTTCTTCCATTTATTTCACAGCTTTGAAGTTGTCTCATTTCTTAGCCTCTCATTATTCTGGTACTGTGTTCAGTATTTGTTGTTGTTGTTGTTGTCTTTGTTGTTGTTGTTGTTGTAGCGTTCCCCAGCTGAACACGGCGGGTCGCCCAGTATATGCATGTGTACATTGGCAAATGCATTCCCCGGGTTGAGGAATAGAAATAGTTACTAACATCTGTGTTGTTAAGCATTCATAGATGGGTCGATGGGTGGTTTTTAACGTTGTATCAGTGAAGACCAACCTGTGATTTAGTGACTTGTGTTTTGATTGATTGATTGATTGATTGATTGATTGATTGATTGATTGATCGCTTTCATTTAGCGCTGTTCACTGCTCTCGAGCAGACTCACTGCACACTTGTGGCATGTGATTCTGAATGAGTGACTGTAGCTTTTTATAGCGCGTTTTGGATACCTACAAAAGTGGCGTGCTCCGAGCGCGCTGTTCGGTTGTTACATGGCTGGTGTCACGTGAAACTGCTGCCGTCTCGGCGCACATTCTATGTACACCATGCGTACAGTTTACAGTATCACTTCAGTCAAAGCCACATACGTGAGTTCAGTTCATTTTGCTTAATGTCCTCAGAGACTAAAGAGCATATTAGGGACAACGTACGAGAGCTGTAACTGTAACCTGCCACCTGCACTTTTGGCAGAATGACCGGGATCTTTTACGTGCTACTGCGGTAACACGGGTTTGGAAGGGATACCGAAATGAGTCAGCACAGAAAGTCGACCCTGGAGACAATCATTCTCCCGCCGCTCCTGCCGGGACTGGAAGCCGAGACCTTTCGATCGCGAGTCGTGGCTCTACCACAGAGCTAATCCCGCTCTCCGATGTAAGATAATTGTCAACGTGATTCGTCCTGAGGTGATCCTATGCGGCTGACGGGACGTTAAAATCCAAGGGTCAGTGAACTGTAGGTAGGATCATTCTTAGATAGATATAATTATTACCCTGCCACATGGACAGACGGATGTCACGTTTGAAGGATTTATCTCCGTGTTTAGAGGGTGGATGCTGTTGTGCAAGGAGCTTATCATGGCTGAAGACATAACTATACAGCGCGTAACTACATTTTAATGTAGCATTGGACTTCTTGCTGGTGATGTGTTGTGAAACAGCAAAAGTAAACATGGTGCTTAACTCACAGAAACCATAAGGCTTATTAGGGACGGGGAGAAGGGGGGAAGGGGGTATGGAGGTGGGGGAAGAGGGAGATTATAGACCTATCGCTACACTGTCACCGCCAGAATGACTCCTGCATTAAGATGGGCAGCGATGAGAGCCATTTTAATGTTTCAGTAGGAATGTGATGGACAAAGTCACAGGACAGTGTCACAAACCACAACCTTTTTGAAGAGAAAGGAGAGCAGAAGCGGTATCGAACCGAGGTCCTTCCGCTTACCAACCTAACGCCTTACCGCTAGGCCAAACCGGCTCACTGTCAAACAGCCCAAGCCAAGGCTTTTTATACTTTTGGAGGGGTGGACTTTCATATCTAACGAAAAAGACAGTAACTAGAAAAACGAGACAGTTGATCTTTGCTGTTCGCTTGCTTGCTTTGGTTGATTTGCTGATTGATTGATTTGCTGATTGGTTGATTGATTCATTGATGACTGATTGACTGAGTTGGTTGTAGGCGGTAGAGGCTATGTGCAAGGTGAACGATCAGTTGCACAGAACTGACGATGGTGGTGTTTGCAACTGAACTGAATGATGATGTGACTGCAACTGCCGCTGTCTACAACGGCCAGCTTGGAGTCCTTATCTCAGAGTTAAAGGGCGCTGGACAAAATCGTCTTTATTTTTTATTTTTTTATCGGTACCATTATATAGCACGGGCTGGCTGTTAGACACTTCTCAGCCTCTGTCTGTCTTTGTCTCTGTCGCATTCTGTCTCTCTCTTTCTCTCTCTCTTCCTCTCTCTCTCTGTCTCTCTCTGTCTCTGTCTGTCTGTCTGTCTGTCTCTCTCTCTGTCTCTGTCTCTCTCTCTCTCTTCCTCTGTCTCTCTCTCTCAGGAGCTTAGCAAGGACTAGTTGTTGGACATGTTTTGACTGAACCTAAACTACAATCCTTATAACAAAGGTTTCTAAGGGCGTCTGTCTGTCTGTCTGTCTGTCTCTGCCTCTGTCTCTCTGTCTCTGCCTCTGTTTGTCTCTGTCTGTCTGTCTGTCTGTGTCTCTGTGTCTCTGTCTGTCTCTCTGTCTCTGTCTCTGTCTCTGTCTCTCGTCTCTGTCTCTGTCTCTCTCTCTCTCTCTCTCTCTCTCTCTCTCTCTCTCTCTCTCTCTCTCTGTGCTTAGGGAGAGAAAAGCCGATTGTTAAAATGCGCTGAAACAGGGTTCCCCGAAATGAGCATTGCGCAAAGGCTGCCAGTTACGGCCTTTAGCACAGCTTGCTTTATCCCGATTTTTTTAGTTTTTTATTTTATTTTTTGGGGGGTGGGGGGGTGGGGGGGGTGTGGGGTTTTTCACCCCACCGCACACTTTTTTTTCCCTCCTTTTTTTATTCTTCCGTTTGACGTTTGTGCTGTTCCTGTTGTTGCTGTTGGTGTTTGTTGGCTAGGTGGCAGGCAGTGTGGTGGGCCTATGAGCGAGTTGGTGCGAGTCGTTCAGTTCTGTGATGCCAATAGCCGGAACTTGATCGATGAGGTTTACGCCACGGTGTGATCTTCGCTTAAGGTCAGCTCACTGAAAGTGGTATGAACGGACAAAGCTGGATTAGTGAGGCAATGAAATCCCGTTAAGGTTGCGAACAATGGCAGAATGACCGGGATCTTTTACGTGCTACTGCGGTAACACGGGGGTGGGAAGGATACCGAAATAAGAGTCAGCACAGAAAGTTGACGCTGGAGAAAGAAATTCTCCCGCCTCTCCTGCGGGGACTCGAAACGGCGACCTTTAGATCACGAGTCCAGCACTCTAACCACTGAGCTATCGCCGATCCCCAGCAATCCCGGACTGGAATGGACTGCCTCAGGAGCCCGTGGCGACAGCCACCCTCGACTGCTTCAAGTCCGGGCTCGTCTCCCACCTGGTGACAGTGACCCATTCCACTAACCCCTCCTCTTCCCCCCACCCATACCTACCTACCTCCTACCTCTCCCCCGGTACCCTCACCTATCCACCTACCTACCTCCTGCATCCACACCCACCCATCCACCTACCTACCTCCTACCTCCCCCCACCCATTCACCTACCTACCTCCCACCTCCCCCACCCCCACCCATCCACCTACCTACCTCCTACCTCCCCCCCACCCATTCACCTACTCACCTCACCTCTCCCACCCCACCCATCCACCCACCACCTCCTACTCCACACCCCAACCCATTCTCACCTACCTCCCACCTCCCCCACCCACCCATCCACCTACCTCTCCTATCTCTCCCACCCCCACCCATCCCTACTGCCTACCTCCTCCTCCCCCCACATCCACACATCACCTACTCAACCTCCCCCACCCCCACCCATCCACCTACCTACCTCCTCCCACCTCCCCCCACCCATCCACCTACCTCCTGACCCCCACCTCCCCCACCCCCACCCATCCCCTACTACCTCCTACCTCCCCCCACCCATCCATACGCTACT
>JABMCL010001503.1:252500-257500 GCA_018857735.1 Alviniconcha marisindica | reverse complement strand
GGGATAGCAGACGGTCACCGCCACGAAGTCCTGGCAACAAGTGTCAAGGCAGGAACGTCCAGCCTCGCCGCTCTGAGGAGACGGTAGGACAGAAAGGACCACCCCTCTGAACTGAGTCTTTTAGTGTTCAATGTAGAAAATCTAGCCGGAAAGTTGACTGTTCTTTCATCGATTATGTCTCCTCGTTTGACTTTGTGTGTCTGTCAGAAACGTTTGCAGACGCTACATTTGATTTTAATGGCTTATTTACCGAGCATGTGAAGTTTGTTGCACCAGCAAAAAGACTGTCTCGACAGGGCAGAAATTCGGGTGGAGTTCTGTTGTTGATCAAAAGAGCCGTGTGCAAGTTTGTGAAGCAGATCCAAATTAACTGCGCCAATACTGTTGCTGTAAGGATTGATAAATCAGTATTCAATGCAGACAAAGGTGTTCTGCTAATAGCATCCTATGTGGCGCCTGAACATAGTCCCTTTTATGATTCTATGGATCTGAAAGACGGCATAGTCATTTTAGAAGAAAACCTAGTTCAAGAAATTCGCGATGAAGATTTATACATTTTGTTATGTGGGGACCTTAATGCACGAACTGGTTGTGAACAGCCAAAGCTGGACGATATGTCCAATTATAGACCTGGTTTTGAGGATGATGATGTTAGAGGTGACTGGGCTGATAGAAGTTCAAAAGACACTGAGGTAAACAGTTTTGGTAAATCATTGTTGAATCTGTGTTTTCTGCTTGACTGTGTTATTTTAAATGGCTGCTGTAATGGCGATCGTAAAGGGGAATACACATATGTGTCACCACACGGCAGCAGTGCTATAGATTACTTTGTTGTGTCTGAAGATTTATTCTCGACGAATTGTAATTTGCGAGTGGGTGATCGTGTTGACTCTTGGCATATGCCTGTGGAACTACGCTGGTCCAATGTTGCTTATAATATTGACAAAGCAGTTGTAACTGAAAGCCGGGAAAACCGTGTTGCATGGTCAGAGGAGTTCGTGCAAATTTACAAAGATGAACTATGCTCAACAAACTTCAAACTTTGCGTGCAAGAGGCGGTTTCAGTACTCAGTACCAATGTGGACAAATCAGTTGATATTATTGTGCGTGCATTGTACGGAGCAGCCGCCTGCATGGTGAAAACAATAGGGCACAAGAAAAAAAGAGCTACTGACTGGTTCGATCAGGAATGTGCACGAATGAAAAAATTAGTCAAAAGGCAAATCTGCAAATTCAGGAGAACCAATAATCGCGAGGACAGAGAGAAATATGTGAATGATAGGAGAGAATATAAACGATTACTTACGAAAAAAAAAAACGAATTCGATGAAGAACGATTAACGCAATTAAAGCAAAATTTCAACAATCCTTCAAAGTTCTGGGAGACAATTCGGTCAATCAATCGAAAGTCTACAATTTATAATTCCTTCACAAGTGAACAGTGGTACGAACACTTCTCTGGGGTTTTTAACACGTTTGACTCGCTCCCTGAAGAAGAGGATAGCGACGATGTTATGGAGGATGAAGCAGCAGCAGGTGTATTCGATGAACCTATCTCTAGAGATGAGGTCACAGCCAGTATACGTAATCTTAAGCTTGGTAAAAGCGCAGGTCCTGATAAAATTGTGAGTGAAATGCTAAAATATGTTGATCAAAACGTCGTTGACTTTTTAGTCCAGCTCTTTAACAAGTTGTATGATGAAGGAATATTTCCAAAAGAATGGTCCAAATCAATCATTGTCCCCATACACAAAAAGGGAGACGCTAATATACCGGACAACTATCGTGGTATAGCTCTGACCAGTGTACTGAGTAAAGTGTATACACATATTTTAAACAAGAGACTAACAGGTTGGGCAGAGCAGGAAGAAAAGATTCTTGAACAGCAAGCTGGATTTAGAGCAGGGTACAGTACAATAGATCATATTTTTACACTTTATGGACTTGTGCAAAAACATTTACAAAGGCATACGAAGTTTTACGTCGCATTTGTGGATTTTAACAAAGCTTTTGATTCTGTGAACAGAAATGCATTGTGGGCTGTTTTGAGAACATCAGGTGTGAATGGGAAGTTATATAGAGCACTTAAGGGTATTTATGCCTCTGTGTCAGCATGTGTATGTGACAAATGTTCATATACCAAGTATTTTGAGTGCCCACGAGGAGTAAAACAGGGTTGCCTGTTGAGCCCTCTCATGTTTACTTTCTTCAATGAGCTGGCAGTGGAAGTGTCGAGGAATGGCAAGCATGGTATACAGATGATACCGGGTGCTATCGAAACATTTTTGCTCCTTTTTGCCGATGATGTAATACTTTTGTCGAGCACTCCGGCGGGTTTGCAGAACCAGCTGAATCATCTCAAGAATGAAGTAGACTGCTTGTATCTTAGTGTTAACCTTGATAAGACAAATATTATGGTTTTTCGTATGGGTGAACATTTGGCTGCGAGAGAAAGATGGGTGTATGGTGATGAAAAGGTAAAGGTTACAAATGCATATACATATTTGGGAATCACATTTGCTACAAAACTGTGTATTGACTTTGTGCTTTCAGATGTATGTAAAAAAGCTATTAAAAAAAAAGAAGAAGAAGGTGTAATGTAAATTCAGAAAGCTATGAGAAGATTGAGTTCCTCAGACCCTATGATCTTTTGGAAGCTTTTTGATTCGCAGATAGAACCAATGCTCACCTATGCTGCTGAAGTTTGGGGCCTAGGGAATGTAGACCAAATTGAAAAGGTTCAGACATTTGCGATGAAGAGGTTTCTCGGCGTTCCCTTGCACTCATCAAATAAGCTTTTGTATGGAGAGACAGGCAGATATCCACTATTTATTAGAACTGCTGTGAAATGCATAAAGTACTGGATCAGGCTAATTAGACTACCATTATCAAGATTATGTAGGCAGACTTACGACATGCTTCTAATTCAACATAACCAGGGCAGAATGAATTGGGTATCCAAAGCACAGCAAATATTAAATGAGAACGGCTTTGGGATTGTATGGCTGTGCCAAGGAGTTGGCTATGAAGAGCGTTTTGTAGCCGAATTTAAAGACAGAATTATGTCATGCTACAAACAGAACTGGCACTCGGATATTGAAGGTAATGAAAAATACAAATGGTTTTATACATTTAAGGACTAATTTTTTACCGAAAGATGCCTTTGTTTTATTACAACAAAAAGATTTCGTGATACATTGACCCGATTCCGTTTCAGGGCGTGTAGTCTGAGGAGCCACAAGGTGTGGTTTCAAACCGAAATTTCTGAGAACAGTAGCTGCCCAATGTGTGGACGTTTGCTTGAAGACGAGGTCCACTTCCTGTTTCAGTGCCCAGCTTACTTACACTTACGCGAGAAATATGTCTCCACAGAGTCTGTAAGCCAACCAAACTGGAGTAATGTGCGCAATATAATTGCCTGCGAAAATGAACCCGAAACAGTAAACCTGTCCAAATATCTTACATTTGCTTTGGATGTTAGAAAAAAGAAATTAGAGCTAGAATGATTTTTCAAAACGGTTTGAATTGTACTTATTCTTGATGTGCGGAAACGATCACTGTGGGTGGTCCATTTCATATGTTTTAAATGTTTTGTTTTAGTATGTTCATGTACATAACTGCTATGCTTTTTTCATACTTTTTCTCTCTAACTTTATTATTGTGATAAACTGTGTGTGTGTGTGCGTGTGCGTGTGTGTGTGCGTGTGTGTGTGTGTGTGTGTGCGTGCGTGAGTGCGTGCATGAGTGCGTGTGTGTGCGCGTGTGTGTGTGCGTCAGTTCATGTGCGTGCGTGCGTGCGTGCGTGCATGTTTGTATGTGTAGCCGCGCCGTGTGGAACAGTGTGTGTGTGTTTAAGTGTGACTATAGTAGGAGTGAGAGCTGAAGCTAAGTTATGAGTCGCGTATCGGTATGGGTATGTGTACTTGTAAAATGTTCTTTTTTTAATTATTTGGCATATTTATTTTAGCTTGTCGGTGCATGACGGAAGCTAAACCTGATTTATTTTATCTCCCCTTGTCAAAAGGGCTATTTTAAGCCAAAGACAATAAACCATCAAAGCGTCAAGCGCCCTCTCTCTCTCTCTCAGTGTGAGTGTGTGTGTGTTTCAGGTGGGGTGATGGAAGAACATCATCATCTGCCTCTTTGCTTAGAGCACTTTTATTTTTGATGCATCACAAGTAAGTATTCTGGTGTTTTACGCCCGGTCACCAAGTTACTTACTTTTCATGCATCTAAATAAAAGTGCTCTAAGAAAAAGAATTAAACGTAAAAATAATATCTATATATCCCTCTTAACTGCCTTAGCTGGGTTGTTTGTATAACCTTAGTTGTATCAGCTAGATAAAAGAGTGTTATGTTATTGATTTTCCAGTTCTTATGTCCCCCCTCCCCCCCGGTATCCCCCCCCTCCCACACACACACACACACCTACCCCACACCCCCACCTCCCAGTCATAGTTTGGATTCGTTTTTAATGAAGTGATTATAAGAAAACGAAACCCACGCACAAACACGATCTTGGCATTAAGATTCAGCCGAGGTCGAGAATAAGCTGGTTAGCACCTTTCTGCGTTTTAATGTGAAGTCTGTGCGTGTTTGATTTGTTTAGATCGTCAAAGGCCATTGTACCGGAACATTGCACACCGTTTTTGTTTTGTTTGTTTGTTTGTTTGCTTTTGTCCCCTGGATGATCAATAGCGTTCATACTTCAGCCTTTTTTCCTGCGTGTCCTCATGACATTTTCAGTTGTCTGGCTTTTTATCTTCTTCACAGTTTTGGATACTACTTGTCTGTTCAAAACATCTTTTCTTGTGATCAGGAATTTGTTGAAATGCGAAAATGACATTGATTTTACGATGCGCTGCTCTGTCAATCTGTGGCGGACGGAAAATAAAATCTTTGCCAATCAGGGCTCACGTTGCAGTGTGTTGTCGCTGATAGCGGCGATCCGCCACTCCGGTGACCTTTAGGGCCTTTGTTCCTTCCGTCGGCTTGTTAAA
>JABMCL010001503.1:117500-247500 GCA_018857735.1 Alviniconcha marisindica | reverse complement strand
TAGTAGTAGTAGTAGCAGTAGTAGTTGTAGTAGTGTTATGGTTGTTGTTGTTGTTGTTGTTGTTAACCAGTAAAACTCGGAGCAGGAGGAGGGTGGTGGTGGGGTTGGAATAGTGGATGTTGTCAAATTTGCGTCATGTTATGTTGAGTGACAGGCTCTGGCGCATATTATCTGTCGACGGCGAGAGTCGGATCTGATTTATTCCCAAAGTACGCGCCCCGTGGTAATGTGCGTATTTATCACAGTGTTTTGTTTGTTTTGTAAGTTAATTGATTGATTTCCAAACCCGAAGAGGAGGAAGCATTTACAGCGGTTCGTGTCAGTGAAAAATGCACATGTTTTGGGAGGAATTCATCTGTAGGGCGTTGTGCAAAGCCTTAACGACCACAATGACGCCGTTTGCGTCACAGCTCCCACGCCCATCAGGGAGAAATTGGAATGAATGGGAGCAGCCTGGCCTGCTTTGTATTGTCCCCGTCCTGGCAGCCAGGCATCATGGGACTTGTCCTTCCGGTTGTGGATGTTGTCGACTTCAGCCGGGAAGAGTGCTTCCGGTCCGAATGCCGCTCGTGTTTGATAAAATTATACGACCCGGACACGTAGCAAGTAGTGACACTAGGGGTCGAAAATCAGCCCGTCACGGTCAAAGTTAAACAGCTCTTTGTTTATTTCACCCACAAGCAAATTTGGGTCTGACATGTTTTTTACGAAGATCGGCAATGTCATGATCAACTTGCCAACAATTTCGTCGATAGCGATGATTGAATGATAATAATAAAGAGGATTTCTAGAGCGCCCATCTGCCGCACAAGGTGGGGGGGGGGGGGGGGGGGCAGGGAGCTTAATAACACTAACAGCACACACACACACACACACACACACACACACACAACAACACACACGCGCGCGCGCGCAAACAAACAAACAAACATTGACACACATACACACACGCACAACGCACACACACACACACACACACACATACACACACACACACACACACCACACACACACACACACCACACACACACACACACACACACACACACACACACACACACACACACACACACACACACACACACACACACACACACACAGGCGCGCGCGCGTCAGACGGGGGGATAGGCAGGGCTGTGAAAAAGACTGTTGAGAGATAGTTATTAAACAGGTGCGTCTTGAGGGCGGGTTTAAAAGAGGAGGCAAAATCAGAGTGGCGGAGTGTTTGAGGCATTTTTTCCCCCTCAAACAGATGGGTCAATGTAAGAAAACAGTCTTTGACCACATGTTTTGTATTTACACGAGGGGTGACAAAGGTTCGTTTGTCGGATGCGGATCGTAATTGTCTTGTTTAAATATAAGGTTAAAAAATCGGACAGATAATGGTTGGGGAGGGGGGGGGGGGGGGGGGGGGGGTCCTAGAGATGGATTTGAAGCAGATACTTCAAACTTTGAATTGAATGCGATGTGTTACTGGTAGCCAATGCCGAATTTCAAGAATAGGAGGGATAATTGTCAGATGTGGTCAGATTTCTTAGCTTTACACACAAGCCTTACTGTTGCATTCTGGACTTTTTGAAGTTTGTCTAGTAAGTACTGAGGGCAACCTAAAAGTAAAGAGTTATAGTAGTCTAACCGAGAAAGGACAAGAGAGCATACAAGGGTTTGGGTTGCTTGAGTGATGAGAAGATGTATGCGGCTTTGCATGTGTTGCTTATGTGTTAGACATGCTGACATTTGAATCCAGGGTTACACCGAGGTTTTTAACAGATGACACAAATGGGACATCGGCGTCTCCGATGTGAATGACAGACGGCAAAGGACTGTGGACAGACATTCTATTTCAACACTCAAGCGAGTTAATTAGTGCTCGAAATACGTAACACAAATACAACAACAAATACCTGAGTCGCCTACGGTAACTCTAGTCTGGCATGCGTGTAAATACAAGGTACATAAACTCCACCAAAGGTACATCCTCAGACATTGTATTTGAAAATATTATGGCTTCGGTTTGGGTGTAGAATGTGGAAAACACAGGGCCCAGTACAGAACCCTGGGGAATGCCATAGTAGAGCATGGTATGCTGTGACTGCAGATTATTTATGGTGATTGCATGTGTTCCTTTACAAAGAGAAGACGAAAACCGAGACAGAGCTGAGCCAGAAATACCAAACGAGTGTTGAAGTCGAGTAAGTCTGACGTCATTTATAAACGTGTGGATGTGATCAGTGTTATGAAAAATACATGGTCTTTATACAACCCACGGAGCACAAAAAAAGAAGAAGAAAAAAAGAAGAAGAAAAAAATCTTTTTCTTTTGTTATTGTCGTTGCTGTCCTTATCCTTCTTAGGGCATGTTTAGCGTGTGCTTGTAATACCGTCATAATGTGGTTTTAAATTGCAGAAAGTCGGAAGTTTGGTCAATGATAGCTTTAAAGATCTATCTCGATTTCTTTTTGTTATCACCATTTTCCTTTCGCCTGACTAACGCTGACGTCATGTTTATATCTGAAACCGTCTGGCTCCAAAGAATGCGGAACAAGATGAACATCGTCAACAACTTCATCGAGAATGATGACCAAAAGTAAAACCAGGTTGAACGAAACCAGACGTTATTTGTTGGTTTTAATGTTTTCATGTGATCAGTACATGCAGTAAAAAAAGGGGAAAAAAAGAAAAAGAGGAAGAACAAAACGAATACTGTGCTGGCCCTTGGGGCCTTCAGTGATGTTTCAAGTAATCGACGTCTTTTATCCAAATACTGACGTCATAGTACTGATTTTGATGTTATTATAACCTAGGGCACAGTCTCTGTTACCAGCCCACCATTGTCGCAGTGATGTCCGGCGCAACCCCCCCTCCCTTTTTCATACTTCACACAAATGTAGACGTCAACATATTGACTTTCATCTTAATAGATTTGGATATTATCATTGAAATCAAAGGTGCACTGATTTTTTAAATTTGTATTTATTTTATTTTTTCTGTCCAAACTGCCCTCAATCATGTCTTCTTTCCTTGGCGAACTTTTGCAGCTTCTGATGTGCAGAATTAAGAGTGACTACCAGATCAGGTTTGAGGAAACAGAAATGACAAAAAAATTGAAACACTGTTGATTGCCAGCTATCTGAAAAAAGATCAGACGATTTTTAACCTTTTATGTGCTTTGATCTAGAAATTACAGAGCCTGTAAAGGTGAAGGACATCTGACGTTCCGAATATTCTTCTGTCATGTCTTTTGCCTTCCCATCTTGCACAGATCTTAACGTTTTCCATTTTTCGACAGCCATGCCCTCAATGATGTTTCCTCCCTTTGCCGTCTTTCTGACGTCAGTGGTATCACGGATTCGGCGTTTATTTTCAGCCAACTATGCCCCCAGTAACGTCTCCTTTTCTTGCCATCTTTCTGACGTCATTGTAACCGAGGATGCGCTGTCCATTTTCAGTCTACCACGCCTTCGCCGACGTCTCTTTCCGTGCCGTCTTTTTGACGTCACTGTAACCACGAGTGTACTATCCATTTTCAGTCTACCTAGCCTTCGATGACGTCTCTTCCTTGCCATCTTTCTGACGCCCTTGTAACCACGGTTGCTCTTTTCCATTTATTAATGTTTTTAATTCAAAAAAAGAAGTAGAAAAAAGAAAAGAGTCAGCCCACTATACCCTTGATGACGTCTTCATTCTCATGCCATCTTTCTCACGTCATCATAACCACGGTTGTACACTTCCATCTTGTTCTTTTTTTTAATTGCAGCCCACCATGCCCTTGATGACGTTTTTATTGTCATGCCATCTTTGTCGCGTCATCTCAACCACAGTTAAGCTGTTCCATTAAAAAAATTTTATTTTTTTAACTCACCATGCCCTCAATGACGTCTTCATTCTCATGCCGTCATTCTCGCGTCATCATAACCACGGTTATGCTGTTCCTTTTTGCGGAGGAGGGGGGGGGGGGGGGGGGGGGGGGTGCATGCTTCGTGCCGTCTTTCTCACGTCAATTTAAACACGGTTGTGCTGTTCCATTGCTTTCTTTCTTTCTTCTTCTTCTTCTTTTTTTTTATTTTATTTTTATTTTTTTAGCCCACTATGGCTTCAGTGAAGTCTTCATGCCATCTTTCTGGCGTCATAATAAACACGGTTGTGCTGTTCTATTTCTTTTTTCTGTCTTTTTCCCAGCCCGCCATGCCCTTGATGTAGTCTTCATTCATCATGCCGTCTGTCTTACATCACCAGAACCACGGAACTGCTGTTCATTTTGTGTGTGTGTGTGTGCTGTCCAGCATGCCCTTGATGACGTCTTCTTTCTCATGCCATCTTTCTTACATCACCAGAACCACGATTATATATGTATGTATATATGGATGTATTTTTATCCCAATATGAAGTCTTTATGTCATCCTTCTCACATCATCATAACCATAGTTTTTGCGGGGTTTTGTTTGTTTATTTGCTTTTGTTGTCTCTTTCTGTCTTTCCGCAGACCACGGTGACGGCTTCATTCTGATGACAAAATTCTTCCGTCTTAATAACCACGGTTACGCTGTTTCATTTTGCCCACCATGCCCTCGATGACCTTCATTCTTATGCCATCTTTCTCACGTCATCATAACCATAGAACTTCTTTCTCTTAAAAAAAAAAAAAAAATTATATAGAAAATTAACCGAAAATTGGCATGTTGTAATAAATATCGCTATTTTGAACCTTTATGTGTTTTGATCTTGTTTTAGAACGCTAGCAGTTATTCTATATATATATATATATGTGTGTGTGTGTGGTGTGTGTGTGTGTGTGTGTTTTGTTCTTTTTGCAGCCCACCATGCCCTCGATGACGTGTTCAGGCGCCTGCTCCGCCCCCTCCGCAGTGAGCCCCGCCCTCCTCTTCCTCACCACCCTCTTCTTCGCCCACGCGCACCCCTCCCCCTCCCCCTCCCCCACCCCCATCCAGCTCCAGCGGCGGCAGAGCTTCTTCCGGTGCACGGGGTGGGGGGCGGGCTGCTCCAACCTGGACTACTCCTTCCAGCGCGCCGCTCTCAGCCGCCCGGAGCCCCGGCGCTACGAGAAGCCCGTGCAGGTGGTCCGCTCCCGGGTCCCACCCAGCTGGTGGGGCTGGTCCAGCAGCAGAGGCTCACGGAACGGATACGGCCTGCACTTCCTGTTTACGTCGGGTGAGAGCTGAGGGGCGGCCCTTGTTCGTGACGGGTCCTTTCGTGGTGTTCTGGGTTTGTTTGAAGGGCGTTCTCCGTGACGGATCCTTTCGTGGTGTTCTGGGTTTGTTTGAAGGGCGTTGTCCGTGACGGGTCCTTTCGTGGTGTTCTGGGTTTGTTTGAAGGGCGTTCTCCGTGACGGTTCCTTTCGTGGTGTTCTGGGTTTGTTTGAAGGGCGTTGTCCGTGACGGGTCCTTTCGTGGAGTTCTGGGTTTGTTTGAAGGTCGATCTAGTCTCCCGCCTCACTCTTCACGCTGCTGCCTCTAGCTCGTAACAGACTTTCCGCCCCCCTCCTCACCCGTGCCCCCTCCCTAAGCACGTCATTGTGGGGGTGTTTATTCGGGAACAGTGCATCCATCCGCTACAATAATATCCATTTCGCTTACCCTTTCATACTCCTTTGCATCAAGTGAGTGCTTTGCATCCATTCTTCCAAACACTGAACACCAAAGCAACATCAGTAACAAAACAGCTCCACCAAACGCAGATCTATAGGTATCCTACATCTCATTTTTGACCGGTCATTTGTTGTTTTGTAGCTTGATAAAGGGGCTTAACGCGAGAATTCGCATGTTGTGTTTTGTCATAATAAATAGCGTTCTTTTGAACCTTTTGTGTGTTTGCATCAAATATATTTTGATAAAAATGTTTTCGCCCTAATATAACCGTCATGGTTGACTGGGCGTAAGAAAAACCAAGTTCCTTTCCTCTGCATCATTAAGGTGCTTTTTTGTCGTTCCACACTACCCTTCTTACCTGATAACTGAAACATGAGCTGAAAACAATTCCTGGCATGTCTTAATTATTAACTGTATGTCTATGTGCATACACAGAACAATAATATCTAGTTCTTCAGATCTATTTTTAATATAACTATGTGGCCGTCGTATTTGATATATATTTATAGGCGGTTGGAGTTCATGTATTTTTTGTGTACTCGAATGACACGTGCATTTTAACAACGTCCTGTCACGTGTACGGGGTCACCCCAGGACGATATTTATTTTGTTGACGGCGTTCTTAGCGGCTCCATCGCCAGCGGACAGGAGGCTGCCATAACTATTTGTGTGCAATTTCCGGTGGGGTGGGGGTGATGGAAGGGGAGTGGGGTGGGGGTGGAGAGGCAATACGTAGAATGGATCTAGGTCTACAAGGAGTCGCGGGGCAAGCTGTTCAGTCCATGTTTGTAATTACAATCACAGAAAAGTCAACAACGTTTTCAGAGTGCAATGCGTCAACCGCAAGCCGCTGCTTGGGAATAAAATGTTCAAGTAGAGTCTGCCGGCAAAAAGCGGCAATGGTTAGCGGTACTGCGAATCGTTCAACCACCAAAAACTCTGTGTGTGTGTGTGTGTGTGTGTGTGTGTGTGTGTGTGTGTGTGTGTGTGTGTGTGTGTGTGTGTGTGTGTGTGTGTGTGTGTGTGTGTGTGTGTGTGTGTGTGTGTGTGTGTGTGTGTGTGGTGTGTGTGTATGTGAGTGTGTGTGTGTGTGTGTTTGTGTGGTGTGTGTGTGTTGTGTGTGGTGTGTGTGTGTGTGTGTGTGTGTGTGTGTGTGTGTGTGTGTGTGTGTGTGTTGTGTGTGTGTGTGTGGTGTGTGTGTGTGTGTGTGTGTGTGTGTGTGAGTGTGTGTGTGTGTGGTGTGTGTGTGTGTGTGTGTGTGTGTGTGTGTGTGTGGTGTGTGGTGTGTGTGTGTGTGTGAAAGAGAGAGAGAGAGAGAGAGAGAGAGAGAGAGAGAGAGAGAGAGAGAGAGAGAGAGAGACTTATATGGCAAGGATTTCTGATATCTGTCAACAGGTACATCATGGGGTGCTAACGGAAAACGGTCGTCTGACTCCAGGCTAGCGCATGGCCATTCTACTGCCGACATACTGCGCAGCATCCTCAACGGTACCATTCACAATACTACCTAGTCAAGCGTGCACATTACGAACGCTAGTACTACTAGCACTGTCTTACTGTGGCGTTGGCGACCGCCCGCCCGCGCAATTGATTGTATGTTTGTGTGTTTGTGTGCGTCCACTGAGCAGCGCGCGGTTCGGGCATGTGTGTGTGTGTGTGTGTGCGTGTGTGGGGTGGTGGTGTGTGTGTGTGTGTGTGTGTGCGTGTGTGCGTGTGCGTGTGTGTGTGCGAGTGTGTGTGTTGTGTGTGTGTGTGTGTGTGGTGTGTGTGTGTGTTGTGTTTGTGTGTGTGTGTGTGTGTGTGTTGGTGTGGTGTGTGTGTGTGTGTGTGTGTGTGTGTGTGTTGTGTGTGTGTGTGTGTGTGTGTGTGTGTGTGTGTGTGTGTGTGTGTGTGTGTGTGTGTGTGTGTGTGTGTGTGTGTCCAGACTGAACTCTTCCAGGCGCTAGGAGCTGTGTTTGTCATTAACCGTTGTCCATTTTGAGCATCCCTCGCTTATTTGCGAGGAATTGGTCCCATTTGCTGGCTGCTGCGAAGCATTGGAAATGGGCTGTGGAGGGAACGATTAATCACAGCTTGACCGCGGAGGGTCGTTATATGCTACACAATAAAGTCGCCGCCACTTTACTGAGAGAGGGGAGGGGGGGGGGAGAGAGAAAGAGAGAGAGAGAGGAGGAGAGAGAGAGAGAGAGAGAGAGAGAGAGAGAGAGAGAGAGAGAGAGAGAGAGAGAGAGAGAGAAAACAATTGTTTGCTTGTTTCGTGACCAAGGTATGGGTGTATTTTCCCCATTTTCATTTCGGCATCTGTCCAATCCCGATTCTAATGTGTGCGTCAACATCACGTGAAAACAATGTAGGATATATTTTACAAATATTCGTAATCACGCTGGCGAATAAATCTTTGTGTGGCTTTATGTTGTTGAAATTAAATTATTTGCTTTTGTACAAGCACACATCATTAGATGCAATTTATGAAGCGCATTGTGCCCATTGTAGATGATGCGCTGTACAGATCGTATTTGTTATTTTTTGTCTGGCTGAATGTGAGGGTGACTTCGATATATATCTTACATGTATTTCATATTTTCGTGTGGCCTTATCATCTGCCATCGTGGATCTAGGGACTCTAACGAGAAGAGAACGAGAGAGGGAAGGAGAGAGAGAGGGGGATGGGAGGGGCGGGTAAATCTTTGTGACATGATATGTACCATCATTGATCTAGGATCTAGGGTATCTGACGAGATCGAGAGAGAGTGAGAGAGAGAGGGAGGGAGGGAAAGAGAGAGAGAGAGAGAGAGAGAGAGAGAGAGAGAGAGAGAGAGAGAGAGAGAGAGAGAGAAGAGAGAGAGAGAGAGAGAACGTTATTCTTTTAACTGGAATCTTCAGAGGACAAAGTCTAGACAGACAGAGACAGAGAGAGACAGAGACAAAGACAGAGAGAGAGAGAGACTGAGACACACAGAGACAGAGACACAGAGAGAGACAGAGACACAGACAGAGAGACAGAGACGGCAGAGGCGGACAGGCAGACAGACAGAGGCAGAGAGACAGAGAGACAGACAGAGACCCAGAGGTCGTGCACATGGCCCACAGTACACTGACGACACCGACCTGATATACTCCTGGCTAATTCTCCCGGATTTAATGTTCGCTCTCCTCCGGAAAGGACGGCCTTAAAGAGCCGGCGATTGAGCTTCCTCAGCTCTAAGTTATGAGCCAGTGGTCGCTCGCCAGCGCTTGTCCCATCAAGCCTCCCACACACGGTGCTTGCAGCCCCGCATCCACCCTCCCACGCCACAGCACGGCCGCACAGTGGCTAAGACCCCGGAGTCAGGATCCACACGGTGCGGGACGGCGTCGGAATAGTTCATTTTGGTAGAGCGTCGACGGACAGAAAAGACCGAGCGCCGTCTCCATCCCGGCTGAGACGACGGCTGTGGCTGCAGGCAGGGATGCCGGGACGAGCCGTGCGAGCAAACAAACAAGCAATCAAGTAAACAAAAACAGCAGAAAAACAACAACAACAACAACAACAACAAACCAAAAAGAAAAAAGAAAAGAAAACAAAAACAAACAAAAACAAAATAACTAAAAACTAAACAAACAATGTACCTCGATTGCACAATGTACAATTTGAGGATGTACCTCTGGTGGAGTTTATATACCTCGTATTTACACGCATGCCAGGCGAGAGTTACCGTAGGCGACTCGGGTCTTTCTTGTTGTACTTGTGTGAGGTCTTTCGAGCGCTAATGAACTCCTTGTGTGTTGATTATACAAACAACAAACAAAGCAAAGCAAACAAAGAAGCAAGCAAACAAAACAAAAAGAACAAAAAGCAACAGGTGCTGTGTGTGTGAGGCATGTACATGTTCAAGATCGCACTGCATCGGAAAACCATGAACGTGAAAACAAGATCCAAACACATAAAAGGTTCAAAAGAACGCTTATCTTATTTATTATGACACAAGCACACAATCTGCAAATTTTCGGAGTAATCCCCTTTGCCAAGCTACAAAACGACACTTAACAGTTAAACGGTTAAAAACGATGAAAAATGAGATGAGAAGCGAAATAACTCAAAACAGCAACTAAGTTATTTCGCTTATTATCTCATTTTTCATCGTTTTTAACCGTTTAACTGTTAAATGTCGTTTTGTAGCTTGACAAAGGAGATTACCCCGAAACTTTGCACATTGTGTGTTTATGTCATAATAAATAAGCGTTCTTTTGAATCCTTTATGCATTTGGATCGTGTTTTAGAACGCTAGCAGTCATTCTTGTTTCAGATTATTTATTTTTCTCGTGAAAACACGAAGAGAGATAAGGTAACATTTTCTATTTACGAGGGAAATAGGTAAGCATTTATGCTTCTATACATCCAACCCTCGCCCAACTAAGGGACCATGAGAGAGAGAGAGAGAGAGAGAGAGAGAGAGAGAGAGAGAGAGAGAGAGAGAGGGAGAGATCAACGTCCCATATCCATGCTCCTTGTTCTCTACGCAATCATCTCGCAAACAGTTTGCGTACTCTAAAAATCGGAGCGCATATTTAAATGTCGTTATAAAGTAAGTAAACATGGTTCTTATCGTCCACAGAAACCATAGGGCTTATAGGGCCGGGAGAAGGGGGGGTGGGGGGGGGGGGGGGTAGCTCGTTGGGGTGGGGGAAGAGGGAGATTATATACCTATCGCTACACTGTCACCACCAGCATGACTCCTGTATTAAGATGGGCAGCGATGAGAGCCATTTTGATGTTTCATTGATTGCGAGGACAAAGTCACAGTACAGTGTCCACAAACCACAACCTTTTTGAAGAGAAAGGAGAGCCGAAGCGAAATCGAACCGAGGCCCTTCTTGCTTACCAGCCTAACGCCTTACCTCAGGGCCAAACCGGCTCACTACCAATAATCTGCTCGTTGTGCACTTTGTAGCCACCGTGTTTATTCCCCGGTTCTCGGTGAATGGGTGTAGGTGTAGTAGGTGAATGGGTGTAGGTGTAGGTGAATGGGGGTAGGTGTAGTAGGTGAATGGGTGTAGGTGTAGGTGAATGAGTGTAGGTGAATGGATGTAGGTGTAGGTCAATGGGTGTAGGTGTAGTAGGTGAATGGGTGTAGGTGTAGGTGAATGGGTGTAGGTGAATGGTGGGTGTAGGTGTAGGTGAATGGATGTACGTGTAGTAGGTGAATGGGTGTAGGTGTAGGTGAATGGGTGTAGGTGTAGGTCAGTGGGTGTAGGTGCAGTAGGTCAATGGGTGTAGGTGTAGCTCAATGGGTGTAGGTGTAGGTGATTGGGTGTAGGTGAAATCTGTCCAGCCTATAACGACTCTCGTTTTTCTTGTCTTTGCATCGTTTCGCAAGATGGCATGGGGCTGTTTGATTGTTTTATGAGTCCTGCTTACGGCTTTGTCGCATTATTATGGGTTGCACGTGTGTGTGTGTGTGTAGGTGTAGGTCAGTGGGTGTAGGTGCAGTAGGTCAATGGGTGTAGGTGTAGCTCAATGGGTGCAGGTGTAGGTGATTGGGTGTAGGTGAAATCTGTCCAGCCTATAACGACTCTCGTTTTTCTTGTCTTTGCATCGTTTCGCAAGATGGCATGGGGCTGTTTGATTGTTTTATGAGTCCTGCTTACGGCTTTGTCGCATTATTATGGGTTGCACGGGGTGTGTGTGTGTGTGTGTGTGTGTGTGTGTGTGTGTGTGTGTGTGTGTGTGTGTGTGTGTGTGTGTGTGTGTGTGTGTGTGTGTGTGTGTGTGTGTGTGGTGTGTGTGTGTGTGTGTGTGTGTGTGGTGTGTGTTGTGTGTGTGTGGTGTGTGTGTTGTTGCTTGTGTGTTGTGTGTGTGTGTGTGTGTGTGTGTGTGTGTGTGTGTGTGTGTGTGTGTGTGTGGAGAGAGGAGAGAGAGAGAGAGAGAGAGAGAGAGAGAGAGAGAGAGAGAGAGAGAGAGAGAGAGAGAGAGAGAGAGAGAGAGAGAGAGATGTTTCTGAGCTGACTGAACTGTGTAAATTACGCGAGCGGATGACGAAGCTCATGCGGATAAACAGGGAACAGGAAAACATGATGCTTAATTTGCTCTTGACCTTTCCACCACCACCGTACTTTCCATGCTGACGTTCTAGGGACAAAAGACAACATTTAGTACCCGTCGTCTGAGACCTAAAAGCGAATTACAGCCTTCATTTCCGTTTTTCTCCTCTCTTTTTTTCTCTCCTTTTTTCTCCTTTTGTTTTTTTTGTTGTTTTTTTTGCATTGTCTTGAAGGAAATCATCTGCCGTTCATTCTCCTTGTCCTTTCATTTCTTCTTCTTTCTTCTCTAGTTCTTCTGGACATATACAAATACAAAAGAACTTTATTACTCATAATAAATTCATAAAATGAAAATGTGTCTTTTGAGTCACTCGAATTCCAAGGACAAGTAGACAATTCAACACAACAAAGGTAAGAATATACGATTAAACCAGTAGAACAAAGCTCTTAGTTGAAGAGTTCAGCAAGCAGTTATGGACACGTGGATATATCATTCACAGAAACAAACTTTCCCAAAGCGAGTTTTTGCCCAAGAAAGCTGATCTTTTCCCAACTGGTAGAACAGAGCAACAACAACAACAAAACAAACAATCCCCCTCACCCCCCCCCCCCCCCCCCGCCCCCTCACACACACACACACTCACACAAAACCCACTTAGAATAGAGGACTTTGTTCTGCAAAATCGATAGAAATGTTGACTGTCGGAACTCTATCAGGTTTGCACTGGCTGCCATTAACACAGCCCCACCCCTCCACCTTCTACTTTTTTCTTCCTCAAAATATTTTTGAGAAACCCTTCACGTTGTTCACGTAATGTCTTTTGGAAAATGTTACTGTAACGGTAAGTGTTTTTGTCACTATCGCCCTTTACTCGGCTAACTATTGGGCGGTTCAGTGATGCTGGTTTGCACGAGTGAATGCCCTTTGTAATCATTAGCGCAGGAAGTCGCGAGAGGTCGCAGCGTCACTTCCGGATCTATTTTTGAGTAGGCTTTGCTTGACGCTGTGTATAACAATGAAAGTTGAACCTAGAATTGCGAAGCAGTACAAATGCCACCACTGTTGCAGTTGCAAAAATTACGGGGGAAAGGGGATGGAGGGTGGAAAAAAAGTGTCTTTGCGTCGTTTTGGGGCTGACCAGAAGATCGCGAGTTCGTGGGGAAAATGCGTTTTCAGTGGGGCATCCTATAGCACGAGCAACAAGTTATTGCTTGTTGCAAGACACATTCTGACTACGGGCCTCCAAAAATAAAGTTGGCAGTGTAAAATTCGCAGATTCACTGTCACCGCCTTCCATTGTGAAGGAAGTACGCACCGGAAGTAAAAGCAGCCAAGGGACTTAAGCGATGACAGACAAAAGTCAAGGGAGTTAATAACCCCGCCAGAACCGCCCTTAGTCATTAGCAGACATGCGCACTAGAGGCCTACGGCATGTATTTCCTGTCAGAACGTGTGACAACTTTGTCATTGTAACCTCCGCGGTTGTAGCAGTAAGTAACTGTGAAGTTTGCTGTCTAACCAGCGACACGGAAAACGGCTCTCTGCCTTGGACGAAGTGACAGCTAGCAGGGGGGAAATGTCAGCTGGTAATTTTTTCATATCAAACACGTGGGCGCCGCCTCATTTTTGTGGGACCGTACGCGTACGGCGACACATTAACCCCTTCACTGCCCCAGCCTGTAAAATTTCCGGGCTGAAAGATGCACGGTAGCGCCTCAAAAACGGTCTATTTTCCGGTCCTATAATACATCAACTTTCAGCGCGATGCGTTTTGATGAAAATCCTTTCACATGCCAGTGCGAAAAAGAAAACGAAAAGGCTAAAGTGTTTCGAATTTCGCGCTTTTATTGGTCGTTTTCAAGTGGTATCAAGGCAGTGAAGGGGTTAATACTTTACGACTGTGGGAGTGTGTCACTGAATGGGCGGGGCTAGATCTGTCTCCCGGCGACACCTTACTTAACCTCTCCTCTCCCGGCGACACCTTACTTAACCTCTCCTCTCCTGGCGACACCTTCATCTCTCCTGTCGACACCTTAATTAATCTGTCCTGGCGACACCTTACTTAACCTCTGCTGGCGACAATCACTCCTGGTGACACCTTAATTAACCTCTCCTGGCGACACCTTACTTAACCTCTTCTGGCGACACCTTAATTAACCTCTCCTCTCCTGGCGACACCTTAATTAACCTCTCCTCTCCTGGCGACCCCTTAATTAACCTCTCCTGGCGACACCTTACTGAACCTCTCCTGGTGACACCTTAATTAACCTCTCCTAGCGACATCTTACTTGACCTCTCCTGGCGGCACCTTACTTAACCTCTCCTGGCGACACCTTACTTAACCTCTCCTGGCGACACCTTACTTAACCTCTCCTGGCGACACCTTAATTAACCTCTCCTGCGACACTTACTTGACCTCTCCTGGCGACACCTTATTAACCTCTCCTGGCGACACCTTACTTAACCTCTCCTGGCGACACCTTACTTGAACCTCTCCTGGCGACACCTTACTTAACCTCTCCTGGCGACACCTTACTTAACCTCTCCTGGGGACACCTTACTTAACCTCTCCTGGCGACATCTTACTTGACCTCTCCTGGCGACACCTTACTGAACCTCTCCTGGCGACACCTTACTTAACCTCTCCTGGGGATACCTTACTTAACCTCTCCTGGCGACACCTTAATTAACCTCTCCTCTCCTGGCGACCCCTTAGTTAACCTCTCCTCCCCTGGCGATCCGTTAATTAATCTCTCCTAGCGACACCTTACTTAGCCTCTCCTGGCGACACCTTAATTAACCTCTCCTCTCCTGGCGACACCTTAATTAACCTCTCCTCTCCTGGCGACACCTTACCTAACCTCTCCTGGCGACACCTTACTGAACCTCTCCTGGCGACACATTAATTAACCTCTCCTCTCCTGGCGACACCTTAATTAACCTCTCCTCTCCTGGCGACACCTTACTTGACCTCTCCTGGCGGCACCTTACTTAACCTCTCCTGGCGACACCTTACTGAACCTCTCCTGGCGGCACCTTACTGAACCTCTCCTGGCGACACCTTACTGAACCTATCCTGGCGACACCTTATTGAACCTCTCCTGGTGACACCTTACTGAACCTCTCCTGGCCACACCTTACTTGACCTCTCCTGGCGACACCTTACTGAACCTCTCCTGGCGGCACCTTACTGAACCTGTCCTGGTGACACCTTACTGAACCTATCCTGGCGACACCTTACTGAACCTCTCCTGGCGACACCTTACTGAACCTCTCCTGGCCACACCTTACTTGACCTCTCCTGGCCACACCTTACTTGACCTCTCCTGGCGACACCTTAATAAACCTCTCCTGGCGACACCTTACTTGACCTCTCCTGGCGACACCTTACTGAACCTGTCCTGGCGACACCTTACTGAACCTCTCCTGGCAGCACCTTAATTAATCTCTCCTGGCGACACTTTAATTAACGTGTCGCAAGGACGCCCACTGCTCGAATACTAAGACAAATAATTTATAATTAGCTTTGGCAGATCGATCTTCACATGATGATATTTCCGGTCTTACGACAGAGAGCAGGTTTGTTTGCTTGCACATCGCGGGAAGCAAGCAAGCTAAGCGGCCGCGAGCCGGTTTGGCCTAGCGGTAAGGCGTGAGGCTGGTAAGCAGAAGGACCTCGGTTCGAATCCGCTTCGCGAATTCGGCTCGCCTTTCTCTTCAAAAGTTGTGGTCTGTGGACACTGTCTTGTGACTTTGTCCCTCACAATTAACGAAAACATTAAAAAGGCTCTCATTCTGGTGGTGACAGTGTAGCGATAGGTATATAGTCTTCCCTCTCCCTTCTTTTCTCCGTCCCGAATAAGCCTTATGGTTTCTATGGACGTTAAGCGCCATGTTTACTTTTGCTAAGCGGCAGAAATCAAAGAAGAAATGTCCAGGCAGGACGGAATGGCGTACAGTCTGAGGCATCTTCTTTCTTTGAAATCTCACCACTTCTATTGACTCTCTGACTCTCTCTCTCTCTCTGTTTGCTTGTTCGTGCATTTATCTGTCTGTCTGTCGCCCGCTTGTGTAGCCTTCTTTTTCAACGCACCTTTCTTGGCTGGGTGAAGGCTGGGGTGGGGGTGGGGACACACAGTGGGGGGAGGGTAAGACGAATGTCCGTTGCTTTGCCGTGCAAGGCATTGTGTGTGTGTGTGTGTGTGTGTGTGTGTGTGTGTGTGTGTGTGTGTGTGTGTGTGTGTGTGTGTGTGTGTGTGTGTGTGTGTGTGTGTGGTGGTGTGTGTGTGTGTGTGTGTGAGGGAGAGAGAGAGAGAGAGAGGAGGAGAGAGAGGAGAGAGAGAGAGAGAGAGAGAGACAGACAGAAGACAGACAGACAGACAGACAGACAGACAGACAGACAGACAGACAGACAGACAGACAGACAGACAGACAGACAGACAGACAGAGCTTGTTCTGGTGTTTTGGTGCTTTGCTTTGTAATGGGATTAGAGAGAGAGAGAGAGAGAGAGAGAGAGAGAGAGAGAGAGAGAGAGAGAGAGACAGAAGACAGAGACAGACAGACAGACAGACAGACAGACATACAGAGAGTCACAGAGAGACACAGAGAGAAAGAGAGAGAGAGTTTGTTCTGGTGTTTTGATGCTTTGCTTTATAATGGGGACTAGTGGGCATGTCCTGACGACAGCCTAATGAAGGTGTCGCGAGGAGCGGGATCCAGCCCCGTCCAGTCAGTGACATGTTGCAGCCACTGATCTCAACGTTTTGGATCACTGGGTGCAACCCGCCGTTTCATGCCCAGATGGTAAGGAAAGTCAAGCGATGGCAGGGGTTTGATACGTACTATCGTGACAGCTTAAACGGTTGTGTCCGCCCCGGTCGGTACGATCAATTCATTCCGAGAACAACAGGCTGTAATTATATTGTCTGTCCTTGATCCTGTGTTGTGGATGTGCCGTAGATATATGTTCAATAGAATGACTGCATGCTATGGTTTGATGAGGTTGAAGGCAAACGTGGACTGATTTTGGGTGTGATGACTGTGTGTATTGTCGTAAATGTTCCATTTACAGCGCCTAGCGAAGTTAAATGCATAGTATTCGACTGACAAGTTTTTGGTATTATTGCTTATTATTATTTCCTCCGCTACCTTCCTTCTTCTTTCAAAAAGAGCCGGGCCTCCTGGGGCATAACTGGCTCCGGTGGTGGTGGTGGTGGTGGTGGTCTTTTTGTGGCTTGGGTGCCACTAAAAATTAAAAACGTAAAAATAAAAAATATATTAAAAAAATAATGGTTAAAAGGTTCTCAGGCCACTAGACAATGTGCTGGACTGACTTCTTTTGCAAACTGTCATTCATGACCCCGGCCAGCTTTGATCCTGCATCCCCCCCCCCCCCCCCCCCCCCCTCCCCCCCACAAATGATAATAATAATATTAACAGCATTGCTCCGTGTCGGCCTTGCTGCTCGCACTGCACGCTGGAGTTAGAAGTAAAGAAGAAGAAAAAAGTCGGTTCCTCGCTGAAGCTGGCTAATTCAAAGCGGAAACACACGAAGGTTCTTTGATTCAGAATGTTGGCTGTCATCTTTGTTTCAGGTGCTTGCCATTTAATTCAAATTGTGGCACTTTGACTGTAACACACAAATTATCTAGCAGCGAAGCGAAGAAGATCAAAGAAGCTTTATTTGTATCTCATTGACTGGTTTATCAGTTTCAACTTTTAATTTATAATGTATGTGCTTACAACCCACCAAAAATATTTTAGATAAGGTCGTCGGGACATGTTGAAGAGTAACTGCTGTGAAGAACTGAGCCAGCTTTTGGCTGGAGCTTTGATGACTAGCGTTTCGGCGTGGTACGGAGTAACTGTGAATGGCTGACTCCATCTGTGCGGTTGAGGGGACGTGAAAATCCAAGATCTAAATAGCTGTAGCCTGTGGCTTCTGATTGGCCGTTTGCTGACACTCTGCTGTAGAAAGTCCAATAACTGGGGAACACCCTGGAAGGGAAAATGTTAAATGAGTTCCAAAGAATAACTCCTTTATACGATATAACCCGTCAAAAAACGGAGCAACTCATGGCGCGGTGCAATATCCCAATACAAACTACAGTAAGAAACAGACAGAAGAATTAATACAATCAACATGTACTATGCAAACATACATTATATATATATATATAAAACAAAACATCAACAACAACAAAACAAACAAACAAACAAATAAACAAACCACACGTACTACGCATACATACATTATTATTATTTTTAAACAAGACCTTTTAAGAGAAGGAAAAACTCATTCAGTTATCCGTCTTTTTTGTTGTTGTTTTGTCCACAACGTACAGTTAGCGTTCCTCAAAGGCGGACAGCCAGCCGGGTAGATGTTAGGGAAACGCGGTGCGGAAGGTGTCTGTTTCACGATGAACTTTAAAAGATGACAGAAACGAGGAGAGGCAGCGAACTCCAAACAGCTGGAGCCTGGCGTCGTAGGGATCGGACACCAGCACTTTTTAGGCTGACGCGTGGAACACAATCAACACACAAGGGAGTTAATTAGTCAGAGCTCAGGAGCTGTGTGAAAGTCGAGGTGGCCGTTCTGGGCTCCCGTCCCTAATAAGCCTACAGTTTCTGTGGACGTAAAGCAACACTTCAACAACGACAACAGTTAATTAGTTTGTCCCTAATATGTCAGCCCGACATCTGAGGACATTAAGCCTCACATCATCATCATCAGTTAATTAGTTGACGCGAACAGTCAGACGTTTGTGAGAGGAAGAACGGAGTCCGGGGACAGACGGCAGCAGAAGTAGGGTGGTTGAGTGCCATCAAAGTATTGGAATGGTGGAGTTGCCAGTTTAAAGGAAATGCCGACTGCTGCAGGAAGCCAGTGGAGTTTCTTCGGGAGAGTGTGACATGGTCATTACGTGTTTTGTGTGTGTGTGTGTGTGTGCTTTTTTGTTTTGTGTGTGTGAGTGTGTGTGTGTGTGTGTGTTTGTGTGTGTGTGTGTGTGTGTGTGTGTGTGTGTGTGTGTGTGTGTGTGTGTGTGTGTGTGTGTGTGTTGTGTGTTGTGGTGTGTGTGTGTTGTGTGTGTGTGTTGGTGTGTGTGTGTGTGTGTGTGTGTGTGTGTGTGTGTGTGTGTGTGTGTGTGTGTGTGTTGTGTGTGTGTGGTGTGTTGTGTGTGTGTTGTGTGTGTGTGTGTGTGTGTTGTGTGTGTGTGTGTGTGTGTGTGTGTTGTGTGTGTGTGTGTGTGTGTGTGTGTGTGTGTTGTTGTGTGGTGGTGGTGTGTGTGTGTGTGTGTGTGTGTGTGTGTGTGTGTGTGTGTGTGTGTGTGTGTTTTACGGAAGGCTATTCGGGCAGCACGGTTCTGTATTTTTTGCAGTCGGGCTGTCTGTTCAGAGGTGATGTCAGCCAGGACTAAGTTGTAGTCAACCGTGGAGAGTATGCGTGAGCAAGCCAGTTCAGTAGCTGCCTCTACGGTAATGACTGGAAGGACAGAGCCGGTCCTACAGTAATGACTGGAAGGACAGAGCCGGTCCTACAGTAATGACTGGAAGGACAGAGCCGGTCCTACAGTAAGGATGGAAGGACAGAGCCGGTCCTACAGTAATGACTGGAAGGACAGAGCCGGTCCTACAGTAAGGATGGAAGGACAGAGCCGGTCCTACAGTAATGACTGGAAGGACAGAAGGACAGAAATGGTCCTACAGTAATGACTGGAAGGACAGAACCGGTCCTACGGTAATGACTGGAAGGACAGAACCGGTCCTACGGTAATGACTGGAAGAACAGAACCGGTCCTACAGTAATGACTGGAAGGACAGAACCGGTCCTACAGTAATGACTAGAAGGACAGAACCGGTCCTACAGTAATGACTGGAAGGACAGAACCGGTCCTACACTAATGACTGGAGTGACAGAACCAGTCCTACAGTAATGACTGGAGGGACAGAGCCGGTCCAACGGAATATTGTGCAATTCACGGCTGGCGTCCCAAAACCTGTTAACATCTCTTCTGTTTCAAAGAACGTGGGCTGCTGTTAAATGTCATCTTTCATAACTATTACCTTTATCACCCCGAGATATGCAGCTTTAATGAGGTACGCTAATGGTGTGGGTGGTAACTCGATCAGATTCAGAAACACAGCTCCAGCCTGAAAAGAAAATAAAGCTGGGACTGTTAGACTTAGTTTAAAATAATGAGTGCCGTTTCTTTCGATTTTGACATCCAATCTCTCCCATCAGTGTCGAGAGTCGGGGTTCTGTCATAAAAAATATTTTAAAAATGAAAAAGGAAGAAGAAGAAGAAATTCGATGCCTTTTGCGCACAGCCAATATCACACAGGCGCTAGGGAAGAAGGAAGGAACGAAGGAAGGAAGGCAGGAAGGAAGGAATTGAAATCAATTTGTCCGCCTTTCCGTAGAATAATAACAATAACAGTATTTCTACAGCGCAAAATCTTTGTCCGGAGAGACTATTTTAAGCGCACACACGCACGTACGCACAGACAGTGACGGTAAAATAAAATGAGACCTAACAACGCATCTAAAAAAGAACGACAACAAAATGGTGTCAGATTCCTCTGACTGTGCTCATACACTCCGTCACAACTTGCCTATGAAAGCAACGGTAAGTGCGATGCTGTGGAACTTTGAAACAACTATCCTTCCCAAGTTAAACTTTTTCATGTGCTTAGAGCAGGTTAAAAGAACATAATCCTCAGAAAAGGTTTTGCGACTGATTTTATAAGGTGAATTTTTTGTCACCATCACAAACATTTGTTTCACCGGCTCATTACCGTGTTGCGTGCTCTTTTCCCGCGCTTAATTCTGACATTACCAAAACAAAAAAATGGCGTCACGGAGAGAACACCAGGAAGCTATCTGTACAGGTCACGGAAGAAATGCATGTGGATTGCAATCATTTCGAGTCATAGTTCAGGAGCTGTGTGAGAGTCGAGGTGGTCGTCCTGGGCTGTCCGTCCTAACGAGCCTTCTGGCTTCCGTGGACGTAAAGATTTATTGAACCATGCTTCGGCATTGGTCACAGCTTGTCCCTAATATGTCAGCCGACATCTGAGGACATTAAGCATCACTTTATCATCATCATTTCGAGTCACCTATTGTTTGTTTAAATCTCTGTGGAGTTAACTTCTGAGAGAAAAAAGAAAAAGAAAAAAAGTAAGTCCTCGAGAAAAGGTGTGGTCAACTGGGTTTTACCCCAATCTGTTTTTAACTCGTAATGAATGGCCATTTCTGGGGTAAAATTAGCCAGCAGATGGAGAGAAGAAATGCAGCAAAGAAATTATGACTAAACTGAGCAAAATTCTTTTTTTTTTTTTTTTTAAATCGGTCTTTTTCCCGCCAAATCTGAGAAAGCTAGTTCCTTTAAAGCCTCGGTTCCCGAAGGTGTGCTTTAGGCCGAAAACCCGCCCATGATCACTCGCATGAATCTGCATTTGATCATAACAAATGTGTTGGTGTGACGCCCGTAGCTCCGCCCCCATTTCACCGATTCAAAATTCATTTGGCCAAAATCAACAGGATTTTGATTACGCAGGTAATCGTTGTGGATGGAAGACCTGAAGTGTCATTTCAGTCTCTGCCAAGTTTCGGGAGGTAACTTTACCAGAAATCTCAAAATGGGTAGGAGCGGAGCTGTAATGTTTACTGGTCAAAGGTTTCAATTCAACTGACCGTGGTCCTTACCGTCCTCAAAGCCCACACACGGTCTATTAGGGACGGGTACGGATTCCAAGTAAGTAAACAAATACGTTGCTTTACGCCCACAGAAGCGAGGTGGCCTATTAGGGACGGGGACTTGGGGGCGGGGGGGGGGGGGGGGGGGCGAAAGAGTGAAGGCTTGACCGCGCGCTCCTACCCCGGAAAGACCGAGGAGGCCGTGGACCACCGCCAGAACAACAAATGATTATGTTACGGCAATGGGGACCTCGCCATTGCGTAGCAACTAGTTTACTACGCAGTTGCTGTTTCAAATGCTGTGCGGAGCGGTGTCACAAGAACAGTGTCCGTAGCACTGCTGTCGAGTAACAACTGAAGCAAAAGAAGTCCAACTTTCTGAGCCCAGCTCTACCTCCCTGCTCTTGATCTCTTCTGGGCTCTCTTGAGGGTCCAGCACCACCTCCCTCCTCTGATCTCGCCTGGACCCGCAAATGAAAGTCAAATTCTTCGTGAGAGTCCAGCTCACCTCCCTCCTCTTGATCTCGCCTGGACTCGAGAATTCCAAAACCCATGGGCGCTATTTATAGTACAGCCGTCCCTTGAAGCAGACCGCCTGTGCCAAAAGCTCATCATTTTTGCGTCGGTGCTGCGTGAGGTTACAGATCGAGGCCTTCAGTGCCAGGGAGCCAACAGTGAGGAAACAGCATTGAGTCGCAGTCTGCGATCGGTCGTGCTCTCCGGCTGCAGCTTAAGGAGATGGACTTCTCAAAACACGTTTTTCTCTTGCAAAAAGTGAAGAGCATTCCTTATTTAAAATACTTAGAATAAAGGAGTTTGTTTTAAGATGTCCCGTTAAGGTTTATATTGGTTTTGATTTTTTTTAATCGACAAGCAAAGGGAGTTAATTAGCGCTCGAAAGACGTCACATCAACACAACACGATCGTGTTTGCGCGCAAAAAAGAAAGAAAAAACAAACAAACAACAACAACAAATGGAGCGCATGTCGACTTACCCGAACAAGTATGTTGAGCTCGAGGAAACATTTTATTCTTAAAAACTGAGTTTCGTGACTGACGATTAGCGGGATTGGATACGGTGTACAATAAAACACCGTAAACTAGTGTAACTCACGTGCTGCACGTCGCACTTTCCTAGAAGCTGAATAGACGAAGCGAGGAGCCGAAGGAAGAGAGGCGCAGAAGTAGGCTGTGGTGGACCATCTACTTTCAAAGTGCAGCTAACAGGACTATTAACGTACTGCAATGGAACATCCGATCTACAGACATTCTGAAACATGATATGGAGCACAGTTGACTTTCCCCAACACTTAGAAAGCTTCTTGAACTATAATAACTTCTCTTTTAGGCATACCTTGCACTGTGTTATTTGGAGAAATTATTTTGGCACAGACAGGATCATGCACGATTCACAACGCTCCATTATGGCTGCCTTCCAAGATCGTGTCATTTGGACAAAAATAAGAATAATAACTGTCATCTATATAGAGCCGTATCTCACCGACAAGGGTGAGCACACACACACACACACACACACACACACACACACACACACACACACACACACACACACACACACACACACACACACACACACACACACACACACACTGGCGTACAGAAGGAATGTAACAGGGGGGGGAGGAGGGGGGCCTAAAAGAGAGAAGACAGAATTGAAATCACTTGTTGTGGCATTGTTTGATTACGACACCCAGTCTCTCCTGTTAGTGGCGAGAGTCGGGTTTTGTCCCAGAAAAATACAACAGTTCGGTACAAATTTTGGCTCGTAAAAACTGTCCAGTTGATCTGTTCCGCTTGTTCCCATTTCATCAAATAAACCCACCTCGCTATGTGAAACGTTCATCAGTCTGGTGAAATAGACGGGGGAAAGATCACCATGTTCAAACGAAAGCTCTGTTCTGAACCAAATTATTTCCTTGATTTGTCGTTTTATTTCTTTTGCTGTGAACTACGCGCGCGATTGTGTGATGATGACGGAGTGCGTACGTGTGTGTGTGTGTGTGTGTGTGTGTGTGTGTGTGTGTGTGTGTGTGGTGTGTGTGTGTGTGAGTGTGTGTGCGTGTATGCCTGCTCACGTGTCTGAGATATAGGCTGTAACCACTTGCTTGTCCGTAATTATGAGTCTGTGTCATACACGTCTGTCATACAGGCTGTAACCACGTGCTAACCAAGCTGTGTCACACAGGGCTGTGATACAGGCTGTAACCATGTGCTAACCAAGCTGTGTCACACAGGGCTGTGATACAGGCTGTAACCATGTGCTAACCAAGCTGTGTCACACAGGGCTGTGATACAGGCTGTAACCATGTGCTAACCAAGCTGTGTCACACAGGGCTGTGATACAGGCTGTAACCATGTGCTAACCAAGCCGTGTCACACAGGTCTGTGATACAGGCTGTAACCAATGTGCTAACCAAGCTGTGTCACACGTGAAGGTAGAGGAACGACTTGGGGACGGGGGGCGGAGTAGGCTGAGGGAGAGGGGGAGGTATTTGCATCAACCGTCAGTACGTAACATCCGTCCCCCGCACACGCACAATACGCACGGCGCCCGAAGCCAGACCGCAAAAAGTGAGCGGAACACGAGATGGGAGACGGGCATTGTCCCTGATACCGCCCCCTCCTCCCCTGCCATCGCCGTCATTCAGCAGCAGAGGGGACACCCACATGCGGATGTCGTGCTCCTCCGGTTCTGGCATTATCACACAACCCAATTAAGACATTTGAAACTGGCACGGTATGGTTATAGAGACGTTCTATTTTAACTCGGGGCTTTGAGAACTAGAAGTCGCGGAGAGCACGTGAACAGCCAGACGTTGGCCTTGCAAAATTGCATGGCGCTTAATTCCGCTACTCTGTCTCTCTTTCTGTCTGTATGTCTGCCCCCTTTTCTCGCTCGCTCTCTCTTTCTTTCTGTCTGTCGATGTGTGCCTCCTTTTCTCTTTCGCTCTCTCTTTCTGTCTGTCTGTATGCGTGCCTCCTTTTCTCTCTCGCTCTGTCTGTCTGTCTCCTTTTCTCTCTCGCTCCCTCCTTCTGTCTGTATGTGTACCTCCTTTTCTCTGTGGCACTCTCTTTCTGTCTGTCTGCATGTGTGTGTCCTTTTCTCTCTCGCTCTCTTTCTCTGTTTGTCTGCCTCCTTTTCTCTCTCTCTTTCTGTTTTTCTGTATGTGCGTCTCTTTTTCTGTCTCTCGCTTCCTATCTGTCTGTATGTGCGTCTCTCTCTCTCTCTCTCTCTCTCTCTCTCTCTCTCTCTCCTCTCTCTCTCTCTCTCTCTCTGTTGTGTGTGTGTGTGTGTATTTGAGTGTGTATGTGTGTGTGTGTGTGCACGCGCGCGCACGAGTGTGTGGTGTGTGTGTGTGTGTGTGTGTGTGTGTGTGTGTGTGTGTGTGTGTGTGTGTGAATATGTGTATGCGCGTGCGTACGTGTTTGTGTGTGTTAGTGCGCGCATACGCACGCGTGTGTGTCCGGGCATAATGAGGTGTTGAGAAGACACCAGACTGTCTGTATGACTATTGGCACATCGGGAAATTAGCTGTCAACTCTCAAGATAAATAGTGGCAGTATTTGGTCGTAGAAGTGGCACCAAAAAGGACGTGTTTTTGACATGGGGACGAGGTTCTGGACTTGGTCAACAATTCTGAATACTTAGGAATGCACGAAGAGTTCCAATCACACGGCTTCAAGAGCCATGCTCAATCTAATACAGTCAGCCAGGGAGAAAGCTCTAACAAAACATGCCACTATCTGTTTGACGAAATGGTTGCACCAATACTTTTATATGGAAGCGAAAGCGAAAAGTGGGAAAACGAGTGTCTGGCTGTAATCGATAAATTCCATCGTGAGCTCTTCCAATATGTTTTTCGCTAAAAAAAAAGAAGCCCTATGGGGAATCTATGATGAAAATGAGAGAAACGCTTTTTCTGTTATACGTGTATCTGTACAAGTGCGTATGGCACGATTCTTGGCAAGCCTATAAAGACATTTAATAGTCAGGGAACGGGGATAGCTCAGTGGGAGCAAAAGGTAGCGAGAGGATTTGGAAAAATGAAGGCGAATGGACCGGGAAGGTAGAAATTCCTGGCAGTGGGTGAAGCATGCGTGGCTATGTTCTGGCCTACTCCAGGCTTTAAGTGGAGAACAGTTGTCAGCTTTGGGTTCTGAACAGAGGGGGCCTTAATTTCTGCGTCCGCGGTACCCCATTGCAGAACGGGGAAGGACTCCAAATAAACAAATGCGCAAGTCTCGTTTATGATAAGTGTTGCCATTTTCTGTCGGCAGAGCTGCAGCGGAGGTCGACAGTCCAGTCCAAGTCAAGCAGTCCCGGAAAGGGCACACAGCAACGTCGGAGTGACCACAAGAGGACTTCACAGTGAAAACTAGCCGGCGCAGTAATGAACACGTCAGGATTCTGGATTGAACACAGTCCAGGGTTCCACAGTGAACGAAACAGACTTCACAATGAACACAACCACAGTACGGAGTGAACACACCAGGCTCCATGACGAACTCAACTTGACTCCGGAAGTGAACATGCTACGGCTCGATGCCGGTGAACACACCAGCTTCAGCAGTGAACACAAGACTCCAAAGCAACGACAATGGGACTCTGCAGTGAGCACGCCACGACTGAGTGGTGAACACACCAGTCCCTGAACACAGCAGGACCCCGTAGTAAACATGTCAGGGCTCCCTAGTGAACACAGGGCTCATACAAGGCCACACTGTGAACATGACAGGAACAATAGATCTCCACAATCAACTGCACATGGCTACTTTGAGTGAACACAGTTGAACTTCATTCTGAACACTGTGGGGCGCCACTGTGGATCATGCAGAGGTACCCATTGTGAACAGGGCTGTTGCAAAATGAATTTAGTAAATTATGCTTGTGAGCATTTACTATAAGCTCAGCTTGTTTAATGCTCATACAATGTTTTTTGATTTTCCATATTTTCATGAATGTAAATAAACTTTCTTTAAACCAACAGGACTTCATTAAGTGAACACTACTGGGCTGTATTTTGAAAACTGTTTGCTCCATTGTGTATATGGCTTAGCTCTGTTGTGAACATTACCCTACTACAGGGTTCCATTGTAAACATTAAAGAACTCCATTGTGAACACTACAGGAATTTGTTGTGAACGTTACATGTCTCCATTGTGAACACTACAGGATTGCTATGTGAACACTGCAGATGTCTGCTGTGAACACAATAGGGCTCTACTGTGAACACTACAGGGCTTTGTTGTAAACACAACATTTATCTTGTGATCATTACATGGCTCTGTAGTGAACAATACAGGGTTCTCTGTAAGCTGCAGGGTCCTGTTGTGAGCACTACCAGTCTTCATTGTGAACACTACAGCGGTCGTTTGTGAACACTTCAAGGGTCGGTTGTGAATACGACATGGCTCTGTAATGAGCAGTACAGGGCTGTAATGTGAACACTATAAGATTCTGTTGTGAACACTATAGGTTTCCATTGTGAACACTACAGGGGACTGTTGTGAACACTACACAAGTTTGTAGTAAGCACTACGGGGCTACACTGTGTACACAACAGGGTTCCATTGTGGTCTCTACAGGGTTTTGTGTGTGACTAATGTAGGGCTCCGTTGCGAACAGTACAGGGCTCGGTTATGAACATTACCGGACACTGCAGGGCTCCTTTGTGAACACAACAGAGCTTCAATGTGAACACAACAGAGCTCTGTTGTGAACACTACATGGTTTCATTATGAACACTACAAAGCACCACAGGGCTCTGTTGTGAACACTTCAAGGCTTCGTTGCGAACACTACAGGGCTCTGTTGTGAACATTACCATGGTTGCACTGTGAACTAAAAGAATTCACAGTGAACACAAAGGGGCCATCACCCAGTAAATTCGACAGAACTACTACAAATAAGCCACTAGCCCTCCGCATAAAGGATGAAAGTTAATGAATACACACCTGGTAGCAGTATGCAGATAACAGAGATGCTGCACATACATCAGTAATAACCAGTAGGCCATGCACACCCATCAACAAACAAATCGCAACAAGATGGGACACACTTAGGACCAAAAAGTGATAAACATGTGCTCATTATGACACTTTCACACTTTGGTTCTTTGTTGCTTTAGACAAAGTCCATAACGATGGGGGCAAATGAAAGTCCAAATTGATGCACTTAACAAAAAAATCAACCAGTCACACGCACTCAACTGATACGGTGACGAACTCAGCACACGCACACACATCACGCATTTATATCTATGTCGTCAATCATTTCTTAATTCTTCAGCAACTTCATTTATGAACAGACAAAACAATTTTGGACTGAGCAAACAACCCTGATGTACCCCTGCCGGACTCTCGAAAGAGTCTGTATAATAATAACCGGCTCTGACACAACACAGAACACTTTCATACATGCTTCTAATAATATTCAAGATTTTCCTTGATACACCTTTAACTCGCAAGCAAGCCCATAAACATTCTCTGTTCACTCTATCGAATGCCTTCTGACAATCAATGAAAGCTACATAGACCTCCTCCATTCCTTGTGATGTGCTCTTTTGAATAACCGAAAAAAGAGTAAATATATGATCAGTAGTCGAGTACGACGACCTGAACCCTGCCTGTTCTTCTGCTATCTACTCAGCTTCTTCCATCCATTCTGTGATTTCTTTCTATTAAGAATGCATGTGAAAACTTTGCTGACCACACTGACTAGTGAAATACCCTTATAGTTTCCTGGTACATTCGTATCTCCCTTTTAAAATATAGTTAGGATTGTCGATTTTGACCACAGCTGGGAAATATACCCTGAATCAAAATAGGCACGCAAGAGAGGAGCAGCAATTACATTTTTTTTAAATAAATTTTCCAGGGTTTCCGTCCCATCCACAAGTTTTGTTACTTTTGAGTTTCTTAATTACCTCTGTTGTTTCTTCTGTTTTTATGGGTCGGTCTGTAATTTTGCAGTAGTCGTCTTGGTTGGTAGTCAGTCTGAATTTCCTTTTTAAGGATTAATAAAGTACTATTGTATTGTATTGTATTGTATTGTATTGCTTGTGTTGACTTGGTCACCGTATCAGTTGATCGTGGGGCTTGAAGCACTATGTCTCCAATACCTTTTGCCAACTTGCTCAACTATATATTTTGCCTCGGTTGTGATTTTCTTAAAAGTTTATGCATAACATTCTGATTGCAGAACGCAATGCTTTTGAGTTTTCTGTAAGAACACTAACCTGCTCATTTCGGAATATAGCTCTTTTATCTTTTTGCAATTTCTTGTAAGACTTTTTTTTAAACCAGCAGTGTAATATCATGTCCTCTGAACTGCTGGTTTTTCTGTACTTTCTTAATGCTTTCCATCTGGCTTTCTTCTTGTCCAAACATTTTCTGTCAAACCAGGAAGGACTGGCACTCGACTTGCTGTTGACCTTAAATAATTTCTGCTTGCATCGGAATACGAGGGTCAGATAACCAGTAAATGTTTCAATGGCTGCTTCCCGGTTTTCAGTTGTCAAGTTAGTAGCTTCAGATAGCGTGTGCTGCGCGTGTACATTTCCTGTTGCCTGCATAAATTCTTCCTCTTTTAGTTTTTTGTTTGTTTTCGTTTTGTTTCTTTTTTCTTCTTCTTTTTTTCTTCTTCTCTCCATCCTAAGTAAAAAATTAAAAAATCTTTTGACACCTCGCAATCCGTTGCATTCACATCACCACCACCGATGGATATAACAACTTCGAGAGGTAGATGGTGATCAGACCAACTTGAAGATGTTTGTTTAAAGCAAGAAGTTTATGTGACAACAAAACACAGTCTATCACGCTATACTTTCCCTTGATGATATGAATGTGCACTTTCCATCCTGTTCTCTGTGAGAACACATCCCATTTAGAATAGCTAGATCAAAAATCTGACAAAAGTTAATAAGGTGATCTCCGAATTGGTTTCGTACTTTATCTTGAGAGGTCCTTAGGGGAACATTATGGCTGTCACCGCAACCTGACCATACGGGTGCGTCATACTGGAAGCAAATTGCAGTGGATCTTCTGGTTCTGCTATAGCGTGGAACCAGGGACCGAGGATGTGGCAGTTAGTTAGTAATTGGACTTTAATGTCCTGTCAACCACAAGGGGTCATCTCAGGACAGTCAAACTCAGGTCATAAGCAAATGCACATTTCTAAACTCTTCTCACATATATAAACCCTTTCTCAAGTCAATCCACAAAACCAATCGCTTTGCAAACGTAAAACAAAACAGACATACACATACATGACACACAAATTTTCGAAGAATTCGTCCCTTCAGTATTACTCCAGTTAAAAGAGCGCATAAGACTAGGACATGCTGGTATCGTCGACCATTCCGTCTAATTTATCGATACCAGATTAAAGAAAAACATAAAAAAGGGAAATGACAAAGACAGTACAAAATAATTTCTGTATAGTCACATGAATCCATAATAGCAAGTCCCAGAGCCATATGGCAGCACGCTGCACATACCACCTGCCAACTATCATCACCTAGCTGCTCAACAAGAGCCATACAAAAAAGCCTAACGCTTAACGGGGGAAAAAATTGAGTCTTCTGCAGAGAAAAGAGTCAGGAGAATGGACCATTATCAGAAAAATGACAAGACAGAAAGAGCAAGAGAACAAGGCAGAAAAACAAGAGAGGAGATAGGAAAGGGGAATCAAATGTCAGCCTTGAGATTCCAGACAGGGGGATAGACATCAGACATCCCAGGTCTCCCTTCGGGGTCGGTCCACGAAGCAACCATGGACCTACATATGCGTACGGAAGTCCACGAGACAACGACGGACGGGATGGCCGTGCCCACATAGCTATAAAGGTCGCATGGGTTCAAACATTTGTCTTGGAACATTGGTGGTCTCCGAGCCCAGGAGAGATCTAGAGGAGGGAAGTGGAGCTGGGCTCTCATAGCTGGATGGTTTGTCTTGCTGCAGAGTTGTTCCTCAGCAGTTGCTTCTCGGACACTGTCTTTGTGATTTTGCTCCGCACAGCTGTTGAAACAACAATTAGCGGAGTACACAAATTGCTTATTACTGGCGGGGCCCCCGCCTCCTTAACATTTATCGTTCTGGCGGTGGCTGACTGTCGCTTCAGTCTTTAGGGGTCGGAACGCTGGGACGAGCTACACTGCATCAGTACCTGACACACCACCCCCCTTTCCCTGTCCCTAATAAACAATACTATTTCTATGGACGTAAAGCACCCTGAAAGAAGAAGTTGGTGATTTAGCTACTGGCACACATGACCAGGCGCTTGTCAATTATATCTACAAATTTGACATTGTTTGTTTGGTCGAAACCTTCACATATAACAATTTTAATGTACAGGGAAAACAAATCTTCATTCTTGGCTCTAGAATGTCAACTTTCAGTTCAGCGACGAATGTTAGGAGGTGTAGCTGTGCCTGTAAACAAAATCTCTTGCACAACATCATGAAAAGATTGACACTGGTATGGACAATTGAATGTGTATGAAATTAGACAAAGATCTATTTTCTACCAGCCATGATATAAAGATGTTGCTTACATATGTCCATCCACAGGGTCCATCATGGTATCAGCAAACCGGTATCAGCTGTGACGGAGTAAATACTGACATTAGTTTATCTAATCTGATTCGAAGTATCATGATGTTCATTTTATGTTGTGTGGTACACATTATGGTAACAGAGAGAGAAGATACCACCAACATATAAGTAGCTGAAAGAAATAATACAAAATCTTCAATAAAAATCTTCAATAAAGGCCTACTTTCAAAGAGAAGATACACCCCCACTGACAAACAAATAATAAAGAGGTATAAAACATACTCATCAAGATAACACAAAGAGAAGATTGATAAACACAAACACCCACCAACATACGATCAACAGAGAGAAATTATACACCAGGTCTGAGCATTAAACCTGTTGACACAAGGCTGCCATCCATAATTTATAAGGGAGGGTTTTCATCAAACGTGGGTCAGCGTATCGTTAATAAAGTCCCAGAAGAGGGAAATTCTGGATTTGCAATCAAGCCAGTTTGACAAAGGACGTGTTTGGACAGTTACAGGGAAATCAGAAGATGGGTCTTCAGAAAAATACTGGGTGGCAGCATCTGAGAACTGGACAGTTATCTTCTACTATGTTGAAACAACAACAATGGAAAATCAGACCTTCTCAATCTGCCCCCCGCCCTCCCAAATTTCCTTTTTGTGTTCAAATACAAAATCTAACGATCTACTGGTTGACAACGTGTAAGATGTACAAGCAAAATGTGCACTTACAGGCAATGACTCCAATATTTAAAAACTCGACTGTATTCACACGAAAAAATAGTGATACCTTTGTCAGTCCTCCAATGCTGCTAAAAGCTTACCCCCCCCCCCCCCCCCCCCCCAAAAAAAAAGAAGGGTATGCAACGTATCAAGATCGGGAACAAAAGTGAGAAAGGGGTGGAAATCTTGTTCTGTAAGAGAGCTCTTGCCCTGATAGTGCCACCAACATAGCTTCAGATGGTTTGTCTTGCCATTTTGCTTTCAGGTTTCTGTGTTTCAGGTTCAGCCGGTGTTTGTTAATTAAGGCACTGTGCTCGTGTGGTGCATGCCCTGGGACTGGTCAAAATTGTGCATGGGTTTTAAGGAGAAATAGAAGTGATCAAACTGACGATGGTCTGCTTCCAGTGGAAGAATTACTTTCCCACATTACCCTACAGAATTCTTTGTTCCCAAGTTGGTATCCATTAAGAACATTTCAACACATGCCAAACCGTGTCATTATTCACGGTGTGTGTGTGTGTGTGTGTGTGTGTGTGTGTGTGTGTGTGTGTGTGTGCAAGAGCGCGGGTGAATGTGTGTGCACAGGCATACATGTGTGTGAGTTATTAAATGATTGGTGCAATTTGAGAGAGAGAGAGAGAGAGAGAGAGAGAGAGAGAGAGAGAGAGAGAGAGAGAGAGAGAGAGAGAGAGAGAGAGAATTTTAACAAGTAACTGCAAAATATCCACCTCCCCAAGCCGAAGGCCACACCACTAATTCTGTCTACTGACTGAAAAGAACATCAAGGAATTGTGTCCACCCAAGGGGAGGGTCGTGAAGTGATGACACCACTCACCTTGCCTACCAAACAGGTGGGTCATCATGAAAAGGACAGCGTTCAGGTGAGTGTACTCTTCACACGTAATTACTTGAAATGTCGTTGTTACACCCACCCTTCATAAAACAGGCAAGTTTTCTCAATAGCCTAGTACATCAGCTGCACAGACACACAAGAGAACAGCCCTTTTCAACATCAACGGCACAGACACACAACAGAACAGCCCTTTTCAACATCAACGGCCAAAAAACAACAGAACAGCCCTTTTTAACATCAGCTACACATGACATACAACAGCCCTTTTCAACATCAACTGTACAGACATACAACAGAACAGCCCTTTTTAACATCAGTTGAACAGACATACAACAGAACAGCCCTTTTTAGCATCAGTTGCACAGACATTCAACAGAACAGCCCTTTTTAACATCAGTTGCACAGACATCCAACAGAACAGCCCTTTTTAACATCAGTTGCACAGACATCCAACAGAACAGCACGTCTCAGCATCCCATGCACTGGAAGAAGCAACAGAAAACACAGGGCACAACAAACATTTTTAGGTGGACTGGAAACAAAAGCAAAAGCAATGCAGCGGACACCAAACTATTTGATTATCTGTGTGGTGGCTGAAGGACTATGATGTCGGACTCGCTAGTGAAGTGGTTCAGGTTTCCACAGGGACCTTCTTTCACCTCGCCTTAAGTCTGAAGACACGCATCAATTTTGAGAACTACGTGTTTGCATGTTTTGCGTCATCTGGCGTTCATGAAGGGAAATAACCAGTGTTAATCATGGCAATATTTCATGAATATAGATTATAACCAACTGTGTACAAGTTCATGTTACAAACCAACTATATATATATACGTTATTAATATTTGTTACAAATTATGTATTTTACTTCATTAATGTGTTACAAGCCAAGGGTGTACAAAATAAGCAAGTAAGTTTGTGTGCACAGTGCTCACCATCAACACACCACACACACACATACACACTAAATCATGAACTGTTTCTATTGCTTTAATGGGGATGATGTGAACCCCACCGAATAAAAACACATGAAACAACACTTTCTTTCAAACTGTCCAGTCACCTCCAGTTGTAGACTCCTCTTCAGTTCTCATCAGGTGACTAGGATCCAGAGACACATCCCAGAGTTCAGCATGTGGACACTGACAAAGAGTCCTGAACGAAGCATTCATCAACTTTCACCCTTTACACTTTCTGACTTCATTCTCTCCTAAACTGCCCGTTTACTGGCAAAGCAAAATCTGCATGAAGAATGACACCAAAACAACGTTAAAATTCCTATTTATGACCAGAACAGGTCAGATGTGTACTCTGTGGAAGAAAGGCAATAAAAAATTAAAAAAAGAGAAAAGCTTTAAGCAGTTTCTGCATCCATGCATGCTAGTGACAGGGTGTGTTTAAGACGGCCGTGTGACACATTTTGTGCGCAGAAAACCAGTTCTTTCAGTGAAATGACAGACAGGTACAGGATGAAGCAGGTTAGCCATTAGGACCACTGCATACACTGGCGGGAATGCAGGGCACTCACTGCTCTCTCAGCTGCTGAACACCTTCTATGCTAGGGTGACCTGAATGTCAGCAAAGGGATCAATAAAGTGCCCAGTTTACATTTATAGATCCAATCACTGCGCCTACTCAATTCTAAATACTGCCTCATTAACTAGCCGGCTAATCCAAACAAAGCCTTGAGTAACAAAACTTCTGCTGCTTAATTAGGAGGAATAATTGGTGTTCAAGTCACTGTCTGCCTTCGGCACACTCCTTACTTTCATGACTGCTCACACTGATGGTGGGTAACAGAAATGGATGAAGAGCTTTCCATGATGACGGCTACCTACTGCAGACGGCCAGCACGGTCTACTGTAGGTGTGTCTCCCCAGGGTGGCTAGACAGTATTCAATGTCAGACAAAAAGACCTTTTTAATTCTCTTCTACCAACAGGCCTCAAAGTTCCTCTTGCGTGATTTTCATTTCTTACATCCAACACATTTACTTTCATATAATTATATAGTTTTTCCATTCTTTTCCTTTGTGCAGAGAATCAGAGTTGATCACTTCGATCATATGACTCCCCTCATTAAAAGCTGACCCTCTTTTTCCAGACACCTTCTTGATGATTTTTAAAAATTGTCTTTCATTAGCACTCCACTGTATCATCTGTCCAGACCTCTATGCATCTGCTTGTCCCTTCACCCTCAGGTACCTGTCATGGCTAACTGGACACTGAAAACCAGTTATCAATCTATCTATCTGTCTTGCTGGGCCCTCACTACATTTTAAATGTGGTGTATTAAGACAAGTGATATGCAACTGTGGGTACTGTGTTAGTTGACTGATCATTTTTACATGCAGTGCTATTCTCTGCTCTTGAGCAGACTCCCTGCACTCAAGTTTGTACAGCAGAACAATCTTCCAAACACTTTTCCTTCATTTCCGAAGAAATGGGTAGCCAGAAATAAAGAACAAAATTTGAACATCAAGGTGGATCATCTCAATCCTAGTCGTTTCTTTTCTTTCTCCTTCTTCCGCACAACTTCAACGCTGCGATCCTTCCAAGTGCTTTTCCGCAATTTGATTGGTCGATTCCCCACATATTTTCCTGCACACACACAAATGCTCAATAAATTATTTCTTTCACATTATTATGCAAACATTTTCCTGCACACACACACACACACACACACACCCACACACACACACACACACACACAAATGCTCAATAAATTATTTCTTTCACATTGTTATGCAAACATAAACAAAGTATCACCACTAATAATGGTCAATAAGGACACCTACAGTCACATACATGGAACACAAAATCAATGCACTACAGCTCAGCTCTAAGTGCTTTAAAGATGCAATCACAGCACAGCAATTCATGCACATAAAATATTAATTTCATCTTCCTAATTTCAGCACAAAAACTGTGATGTATAACTATGACAAGCACCACATACACAATACAAAAAATGAATCAATACACCTTGTCTGAAAAGAAAAAAAAGAAAAAAAGAAAAAAAGAAAAAAAAACTCACTTTTACTAGTTTTGAAACATTGTTGTTTTTTTCTCATGATTTTTTTTTATTTTGAATCTCCAACTAGTCCAAGGATCATGTAAATTTGAAAGGTTGGTCTTTGGCAGCAACACCCCCTCCCCAGAAAACAGAGAAACAAGCAACAGCAAAAACAGAACAAAAACAAAAAACAAAATCTAACAAAAAAACAAGCAACATCAAAACAAAACAACAGCAAAAACAAGCAACAGCAAAAACAGAAAGAAAGAAAAAAACAGAAAGAAAAAATAATCCTACAAAAAAACAAGCAATATCCAAACAAAACAACAACAAAAACAAGCAACAGCAAAAACAGAACAAACAAAAAAAGAACAAACAAAAAAGAAATCCCCCCCCCCCCCCCAAAAAAAGCAACATCGAAACAAAAAACAGCCCCCCCCCTCCCCCCCCTCCCGAAGCAAACGAGTTAATTAATGTCCAAAACAGTCACATGAACACAGCAAAAAAGACCTGAGTCACCTATGGTAATCACGTAACGCTCATCTGTCACACGACATCTGTCAGGGGGTTACCTATGGTCTTTGTTGTGTTCATGTGACATTTTTCAAGCTCTAATGAGCGACTTTGCTGGCTTGAGCACTGCACTGCCCAAATAGGCCCAGCGCCACCTGGCTAGTGTAGGGGAGATCATTCGCAGCTGACTTGACCTTTGTCAAAGCCCGAAATATGCCCAGCGCCACCAAGCGGGGCGATCCGCAGCTAAGTCGAACAAATGGTAAACAGGCTCAAAAATAGCTATATTTGTGATGATTATTTTTGGTTGTTTGTTTCATTTGGTTGTTTGTTATTGTTTTTATGTGCTTTTTATGTGCAAGCTGACACTGTAATTTCCCATGATGGATGAAGAAAGTATTCTGCATTCTGTATAACAGCTTGTGTTTATTTTCACATTAGGAAAACCTTTGTTCTACCAACAATGTAACATAGTCGGACACCACAACAGTCATGTCAGTTTCACAACTTTCATGGAGTCAAGATTGACTTTGATTGTAGCAGATGTCAGTGACCTATGACCCCTTCCCATTCAAAAGTTCCCTGCCCCTCTCTTTGTCATGTGTTCACTAGAATGTGTCTTGATACATGAATCCAATTTGCTTGAACAATTTGTGGTCTTGTGGGATGGAATCTGTCTGAACAAGTGTTTGTTAAATCATCAATAACCTCTGTCAGTAACAAAAGCACCAAGCAGCCATTTCCATAGGTGTTTAGGTTGCTTAAATGTAGAAATGAGTCTGTAATTTTAAATGTGTTTAGGCCAGCTGGATCTGCTCTCCACATATATATGGGGGTGATGTACAAATGAATTTTTTTGAGAATAAAAGGATTTAATCATGCATTATATTTTGTAAGTTGTTTGTGCTTCAATGCATACATAATTATGTGAATTATAATAGTATGTTGGTCCTTTTTGGCAGTTGTTTATAACTAGTGTATGTGCTGATATTTAATTGGAACTGTGTCACTGTCAGCATTGTTAGGTGGATCTGTTAATGTGTGTGTGTAGCGGGGGTGGGTGGTGGTGAATGTGTCCTTGGGGTGGGGGTATGTGTGGTGGGTGAGTTGTGGATGTGCAAGTATGTGTGGGTGTTGGGGGGGGGGGGGGGGGGGGCAATGTGTGGATGAATACTTGAGAATGGAAATATGATGCTTTTTACTTTTTAAGCTATTTGCTTTTGAATACACACACACACACTCACACACATATTACATATATGAGAACTGTAATAACTGATATATGCTGGGCCCTCTTGCCACTGGTGTTTATAACCAAAGTATGTGTGATATTAATTGTATACAGGTCCTGATAAATGATATGAAATGTCCCCCAAGCCCATTTATTTATTTTGGTTGTTGAAATTTTACTATACAAATGAGTAGTATTGAGCATAAAATTGAAAGCATTATTATACATTTTAGTGTACAGTAAATGATTTAATAATATTGTATAGAGGCGTGTGGATGTGTGCGGAAGAAGGGGAATTGTTACTGTTTGGCAGGGAAGGTGAGGGGCGCATGTGTCCCTGGGTGTGTGGGTGTCATATTGTGTTTTTAATGTCTTTAACTTAACTACATTATTTTATGTGGCAGAACTGGTGTGAGCAAGGATTTTTTTTTGTTTAATTGTTATGATTGCAACGGACAATAAAGAACTGAATTAAGGATGGCTATTTGTTGTTCATACATATACAGGCCCAGCAAATTTTCTTTCATACTCATCAGAAAGCAAGCAGTTTTTTTCCCCACTCACTGACCATTCATTTCCCGCATGGCACGAGTAAAGTCAACTGGATCCTTGAAACTGGCGAAGCCATAGCCCTTGGTCTTGTTGGAGCGACGATCACGCACCACCTTGGCCTTCACAAAGGATGGGTACTTGCCAAATGCTCGCTGCAGGGTTTCATCAGTCACCTCATTGCCAAGGTCACCACAGAACATGCGGAAATCATCTGTTGAATCCAAAAGAGAATAATCAGTGACTTGGCTGAAAGATTAGGAGACAATTTTTATTATCTGTCTTGCATTCTGATATTGTTTCAGATCCCTCCCCCACCCCAATACCATTACAATGGTACAGAAATACCCCCCAAAAACATACTCATACATGCCCACGGCACATACACACACACACACAAACAAAACAAAAACTGATATATCTAACAGATAATGGAAAACACCACAAAATAATCAGAATGACACAGAGAATTTCAAAACTAGCATAAAAAACTGTTGTAAACAGACATACTACAAAATGGAACATACACAAACATAGAGGGTACACAGGGCTAAAGCCCCACCCACATACCTGTGTCCCACTCAGCCAGGGTCGGGTCCTCCCACACTGTCCCAGCCGCAGTTCTGACAAACTTCTTTTTCTTCTCCTTCTTCTCTTTTTTTGTGGGTGCTGACACTTCAGTGTCCAGCTCCATGTCGACAGGGGCGGGATCATCCTGGCCAATTGGCAGGGCAGCGAAAGCCTCCACATCCCCTGCAGCCATGGCACCCGATGAAGCTGAATCTCCAAATGATGTCCCCACACTGGCTGCATCTTCCTCTGCTTTTTCCTTGCCTCCAGACTTTCCCTTCTTGGGTTTCTTGGGCACAGTCCGCACTGGAGGAGCTGAATAGATCACCTTGGGCTTGGCTTCGATCACCGCCGGGTTGGAGCTGTTTGGGGCTTCCGTCATGCCCTCCCCCATCATCTGCTCCCCTCCCATCATGGGAAACCCTGGCTGCTGGAAGGGGCCCTGGGGTGGGAACCCCATGGGGCCCTGCTGTGGCATCCCTGGATGGCCCATTGGCCCCATGCCCATAGGAGGGCCAGGGGGACCCATCATATTGGGTGGGCTGAAGGGGTTGGGCCCCATTGGGCCCATAGGGCCTGGGCCAGAGGGGCCCTGAAAGCCGTGGTGCTGAGGCCCAGGGCCCATGGAGTGCATGGGGGGCCTGGGAGGAAGGGGGCGATGTCGCAGCTGTGGGGGGACAAAGGCGGGGCGATTGAGGAGGGGTGGGGGAGGTGGGGGTGGAGGGAGAAGTGGAGGCGGTTGCTGCTGCTGCTGCTGCTCTGAAGATGAAGTCTCTGGGGGCGGTGGTGGGGGTGGGGGAGGGGGTGCCACCAGAGCTGAAAAAGTACAGAAGAATCTAAGACCAGTGACACTGAAAGTTAAAGGGATGGAAAAGACATTTGACAAAAGCAAATGCTCCAGGATTTGATTTTCTAAATCATGTTGAATTTGTTTAACATAAATGTATAGCTTGATGGTACCATCAATTATTATTAAAGGACAAGTCCAAGGTTAGGGGTGATTTTTAACACGATTTCCGTTAAAGCTCGCTGAGAACGATGATGTAGGTGAAACTGTGATCTGAGGGTTATAAATGCAAGAAAAAAGGCATTTTCTGTTGTACCGAAAGCGTCGCCATGACGCCCAAATCACGTGACCATATGCCTACTACGTCACTCTGGAGAGTCGCTGCAAAATGGCCAACTCGAGCTCCGAAGACGAAACTGATACTTTGCCCGAGAGACCCACAAGGATACAGCCGTATCAGTTTGAGCCTGTCAGGCAGGATTTTGAAAGAGTACTGGAACATCGTGTCAGCTTCGAAGCAAACCCCATGCGGTATTCCATGGGGTTTGCGAAATCGCACTCACTGAAGTGCTTGCTACACAAATGGGCATGATGCGGCACAGCAAGAAAGTCAGCTCGTTTGAATTGTATAAATTTAATCCACTTTTGCCTCACTGCGGGTTGATTGTGTGGGAGCTCGTGCATTGTTATACCTGGGGTCGTCTGCGAATTGTTACAGTTCGCGGCAACAGCAGGCTGGCATAGTTAACTTTTTTGTCAACCACACGCATACACAGTTTACTGAAGAATCTAAGATGGCAACGCACTGACTCCCCAGACTGACGTCACTTCCTGGAAAGTCACGTGACTGATGGAGAACCCGAGACTGTAGTCTCAGCCAGCCTACAGAAAATAAAATTGATTAAAAACCCAGTTAAACATTTTATTTTTTATTTCATTAAATCTGAAACTAGTGACTCATTTGTCAATCATTTCGATGGTCATTTTGCATACTTAAAAACCTTGGACTTTTACTTTAATATTATTACTAAAAATGCTACCGGTATACCTCTAGAAAAAAGTATAATGCTTAGTGAGGTGAACATTTATCAAACCTCAAGGTGAACAACCAAGTTAAAAAAATATCGGGAAGTTGAAAATCAGTATCACTATCAGTGGAACCATAAAGAAGGCTGGCATGTGCGACAAAAGAATCAGATACATTACAAGCCAACCTTTTTCTGCTCTTCGCTGGTAAAGAGCCTACTGGCATGGCTGTGCCCTGAGGAGCTACAATGGGAAAGAAAAGAAAGAGAGAAAAAAAGGGCTGGGGGGAAATGGGTGGGTGGGTGGGGGAGGGGGGGGAGGGGGGGGGGAGACACTGATTGAACTACCAGATGATGCAAGCAGATGAAACTATCTGAACAGTGCTCACCTGACAGAGGCAGGTCCAGCCCCCCAGCTGACTCAGGTCCGTGTGAAGAGGCAGTAGGTGGCGCAGGTGGAGGGGGAGGGGGAGCGAGGGTGCCACCTGGCTTGCCAGATGTCTCGTTCCTGATCTGTCTGAGCTGGGCCTGCACGGTGTTGAAGGTGTTGGAGCCGATGATCATCGACATCTGTCCACCTTGGCCATCCACCGGGGCTATCTCCTGCTCGAAGCTGGAGAAAAGCACAGTGGACAGATATTAGCACTCGCATTATGAATATTAACCACTCATTGTAATTAATGTAAATGATTGTTTATAAGCTGTACACCACCTACTTACTAATATTACCTATTATTAATATGCTCTGAAACAAACATTTAAGATTGTAACATACTGAACAATAGATCTGGAACCCACAACTGTACAAACTTCAAGTCAGGATCACCTGTTCCTGTAGAAGAATGTAGTGTATGTAAATTCATGGTATTTTATGACAATGTAAGATTTGTGCCAGTACTTACAATACAATACAATAATGCTTTATTAATCCTTAAAAAGGAAATTCAGTTGTCTGGCACAAGTGATTGTGGGTGGTAGCATCCCAGGGTCATCTTATATCAAGGGCAGCCAATATAATAATTAATAATAATATATTAATTACAATATTCAATAATGTACAGTCTGTTAATGTTATGAGATTCAGCTAGCCTTTGTATCATAATCATGGTCTTAATAAATACTGGAGCAAGTGCCACTGACTCAGTGACTGACTGAGCAATCTCAGTTCTCATAGTCATATTCATGATACTGGATAATTTGTTGTTCCAGTTAAGAATAAGAGATCCCATACCAGTGCTTGCACCACAATATTTCTGTAACATATGATTATACAAATGTCACTAGCAAAAGCATCCAGTAATCTGGCACTGGTGCGACAGGTTGGGGTGCGCAGTGGTGGTGGTCTATCAACGGCGCTTGTCCGACTTGATGCACTCGGTACTGTCTCAGTGTCTGAGTGGACTGTGTTGTTGTCTTAGACTTAGTGGCCAGGCTATGCTAGTTCTTGGAAAGAAGGAGTGTTTGTATTGTTTGGTGTTGCAGTGAAGTACTGTGTCGCATCTGTCGTCGTTTCGAGTGTAGTTTTCTACAGGGTTTCTGTAATAATAATAATAATAATAGATAACTTTTGTATAGCGCTATTCTCTGGTGTACCCAAACTCACTGCGCTGTACCACTGTATCAGCGCAAATCCTACATTGGCGTGTAACATTACATTTAGAAATGTTCTTCCGCGGTCAACATTGTGGCAGAACTGAATAATGAATTGGTTGTGGCCACTCACTCAGTCACTGCTCAGAAGAAGAAGACCCGGTAGCGAATAAACGGTATTTTGGGGTAGTCTTCTGCCAGTACTGAGTAGGGGTTTCGGTTTACTGGGTGGGGATGGTAGTGAGTTAAAGAATGAAAATATTTGCATAGTAACAATACTTGTATCGGCTAGTACATATCTGTTACGAAATATCTTCCTAAATAATTGCACATACCGGTTCATCTCCGCTTCCATTTCCTTCAAACGCTGTTCGCTAATCGACGCCATTTTGATAAAGGTGCCGGATATAGCTTACTTTTCACGTAGTCGTAGACATTTTGCGAAGGAACATTTAAAAACAATCTTATAATCTAGTTCAGTAGTTGCGTCACTGGTATGGCTATGGAAATCAAAATAAGCATCTTTATTTTTAAACGGTATTTAATCTGGTTTTGCGACGTACAAGTCTACCAGTACTGGAATATAAAGATATACGAGTTTAGGGTTTCTGCATATTGGTCATAGCGATTTGATGGAGTCTGCAGCAAAACGAAAACGATTTGTTGATCAGTTCAGCAAGCTAAAACCATTTACGTGTTCGCAGCAGAAAATGTTTAAAAAAATCAACAAAATATTTTGCAGAACTCTGTACTTCCTGGAAAGTGATCGTCATCTCTTGCCAAACGAGAATATAATATTGAGTCGTGAATACTGGTTTGAGACTTCCCAAAGTAGGACAGGAACTCTTTAGAAAGAAATATGGCCTACAGGACGATCCAAACTTCTATCGCAGGTTTAGTCACACAACTGTCAAGGTTATTAGAGACTCTGTCTCTCTGTCTCAGTCTCTGTCTGTCTGTCTGTCTCTCTCTCCTTCCCTCTCTCGGCCTGTTGTTAGACAGGTTTTGACTGAACTACAATCGTTGTGAAATAAAGTTTTCGAGTTCGAGTTCTTTCTCTCGATAAAATGAAACTATAGAAAGGGAAATTGTATATATATATATATATATATATATATATATATATATATATATATATATATATATATAAACAATAGAAGACCTCTTGTCGATTTTGTTGTTGAAATGATGAAAACTTGCAGACTTTATTGGCATCATTGTAAGTATACACCTGTTACATACTGTGCGCAGTCTCTGATGTTAGGCCTTGAATGATGCAAGCACTCGTGACGCAGAGTTCACGCTATATTGGCATAGTTCACGCTAACCGTTCATTATCACTAATTGTAGTATTTGACTGATTGAGTATACTTTACAAATTTAGTATCTTTACTGAGGGAACTAACATTCCCTGGTTAAATTTCTCACATGCTTGGAACAGGTTAAAAGAACACGATCCACAGAAAACGAATTGATATTGTCCGATTGAACACCCTGTTGATTTTTTTTTTTATCAGTTTTAATTTTCATAAAATAATATCATAGTTCAGGAGCTGTGTGAGAGTCGAAGTGGCCATCCTGGGCTGTCTGTCCTAACAAGCCTTCTGGTTTCTGTGGACGTAAAGCTATATTGAACCATGCTTTGGCATTGGTCACACTCACAGCTTGTCCCTAATATGTCAACTGACATCTGAGGACATTAAGCAACACTACCTACCTAAAATAATATCTTAAACTTAAAGGTGACTTTTTCACTAACACTTTTTTCATGAGCTCTTTACTGTGTTGTATACTTTATTCTTGCGCTTCATTTTGACATCATGAAAATATCTTTCATGTCACACCAGAAGCTCTCGGTTTTGCGTACAGGTCATGGAAGAAATTATGCATACGTGTGGATTGCAGTCATTTTAGTCACCAGTTAGTATTTTATATGTGGAGTGAACTTTTATTGTAATGACATATATATATATATATATATATATATATATATATATATTGCATGACAAAAGGTGTTGACTATTGGGTTTTACCCCAATCTATTTTTAACTTATAATGATTGGTACAATGCCAATGGTCAAGGTTGGGTGGGTGCGTGGGGGGAGGTGGGGTGGAGGGGGGGTATTAACTGGCAAAGTACCTATGAAAAAATAATGCAACCAACAAATCATAACCAAAAATTAAAAATTAAAAAATAATGCATTTTTTTCCTCCAAATCTGAGAAGGCTAGTTCCTTTCAAAGCAAAATATACAGGGAAAACATAAACTGATTAAGAAGACATGTTTTTGAAGACAGCCATGGCTTCAGGTGTACTGTTTGGTTTGTTTCCAGGCTGTCCATGACACAGACAGCACCAGCCTTGGTTCATTTGCAGTGTCAGCGATGTCTTCACACACAACCCTTACCCCTGCTCTTCCAGGCCACCAGTCAACTGTGGTAACCAACTCATATGTCAGCTTTTGTGTCGTGGGAAGTTTTGAGCTTACAAGTACAGATTACAGGTTAGGTTAGGGAAACTAGGGATGATGTGTCACTTGGGATTTTCTGCCTTGGGAAGCTTTGACAATTTGAGCTTGTTCATTTTATTGTGAATTTACAAAAATATGTCAAGTACATCAACTTTTATTATTGAATTATTCAAATGCTTACCTTTTTTAAATTATGTAATCTAGACACTTTGTGGGCAAATGTGTGAATTGCAAGACTGACTTTAAATTAGAACTTTATTGGTTAACTAGAGCAGTTGTATGCATCACTCAAGTGTTGTTGTTTTTGTTTTTTGTTTTACTGGTTTGTTGTTGTTGTTATTGATTTGTTTTCTAATATTTTTATTTCATGCTTGGCATAATAATTATGAGTCTGTTAGCTTCGGGTAAGCCACCCATCCATGGAATGTATTTTAATATAGAGGTCAAACAAACTCTTTTGCACTTTGTCTGACAGGAGGTTGTACTGAAAGTTCTCTGTTGATAATTCCCATGGTGGGATGCTCAGTACTCAGCTGTAGGTAGAATTTAAGACCTATTCTGCAGAAAATCCAGAGCTATCAAACTCAAGTTTCCCTTTTTTAAGGCGCAGAGTATGTCAGAACATGGCTTTGCCTACTATTGGGTGGTTCAGTGAAGCTGGTTTGCATGAGTGAATGCCCTTTGTAATCTTTCGCGCAAGTCGTCGCGAGAGGTCGCAGTGTCACTTCTGGGCCGATTTCTGAATAGGCCTTGCTTCACGCTGTGTATAACAAGGGAAGCTGAATCCAGAATTGCGAAGCAGTACAAATGCTACCATTGTTGCAGTTGCAAAAATTACCGGGGAAAGGGGGTGGAGGGTGGAAAAAGTATCTGTGTCGTTTTTTGGCTGATCAGAAGATCGCGAGTTTGTGGAAAAAATGCATTTTGGGGCATCCCATTGCACGAGCAACAAGTTATTGCTTGTTGCCAGACACATTCTGACTGCGGGCCTCCAAAAATCACTTTAAAGTTGGCAGTGTAACTTTGCAATTAAGACATTAAAATACGCAAATTCACTGTCACCGCCTTCCATTTTGAAGAAAGTACGCGCCAGAAGTAAAAGCAGCCAAAGGACTTAAGCAATGCCGGGCAAAACAAGGGAGTTAACAACCCCGCCTGAACTGCCTAATAGTACTAAGCCTACTGCCAGGAATTCTGCTTCTCTAGTTCAGACTGAGCTCCACAAGTGCAGATAACATTAAGATCGAGTTCCATTTATTATTTATCCAGTGATTTGTGAGCATCATGGTGACAGCTTTTATATGTTTGCTTTTAGATCACGGATTTGTCTGTCACTTTGTAACAGAGATGGAAATGAAAAATGTTTGGTTGACAGTTACTAAGTGCTTTGGGCCTGTGCAGGTTGGGTGCTCGAAGTGCCCATTATAATAATTATTATAACCCCTGTATTACTATGGACTATAAATAATAAAGTAGTAGTTTAGATGACAGTGGCTGTTTACAAGTCTTTCTGCTTGAAAGGTAGATTCATCAGTCATTTAGTTTGTTTGGGTTACCCAGGACTTGAAGGGGCAGACCCCAGTAGGAATGGAAGAAAAAACAAAACAAACAACAAAGAACACTCACACAGCAGTTCTTTGAGAAAGCCTTCAAGAAAATGGAAAATCTTGAACACAGTGTGGTGCTAGTGCTACTGTTGTTTTTATTTACTCTTGATCACAGCAGTTTCTCAGCAAACTTGTATAAATAATAATAATAATAATAAAGAGGATTTCTAGAGCGCCCATCTACCACACAAGGTGGCAGCACAGGGCGCTTTACAATAACGCTAACCACAAAAACCACTAAAGTCACAAAAACACAGCTGTGAGCGCAGCCATTTTGTGTTTGGCAGTCTGTGTTTGTGACATCATGAACGAGGCCCATGTGTGTGGCAAGAGTGTCTGCTGTGAAATGAGCCCACCTATTTCTGCTCTTCACGGGTAGAGAGTGAACCTATAAATATACATGGCTGACACCTGAGCAACCCAAATTTGGAACGAAAGATTATTTCTGTTGCATAAAGATAATTATTGATACAACAACCAAATAAAGATTGCCAATGGAAATATTTGCACATTGTCTGTATTTGTATGCCAGATTGCATCTATATTACTTCTGTTGTATAAACTAATACAGCAACCAAATAAAGCATGCCGGTGGAAATGTTTGCATATTTTCTCTATTTTTGTGCCAGACTGCATCTATGTTACTTATGTTGCATAAATATTGAGATAACAACCAAATTAAGCATGCCAATAAAACCATTTGCTCATTTTTTGTATTCTTTTGCCAGATTACATCTATATTCTGTTGCATAAATATTGACACACCAACCAAATGAAGCATGTCAATTGAAATGTTTGCACATTATTTATTCTAATGCCAGATTCTGTCTTTGCTTGGGTGCCCCTTTTGCCATGTTTGTGTGCAGTGCTGTACCCAGGTCCTGTTTCTTGCAGGGGTTCACCACTGAAAAAGAAGAAGAAGATGGACCCAGCCGTCCTCTTGGCAAGGGAGAACAAGCGGAAGAAAAAGATTGAGCGACAGATGAAGCGCCTGGAAAAACTGGGGCGTCGTTTAAAACCTATAGATGAGATCTCTGGGGACCCAAAGCTTCAAAGAGAAATTGGGTACGGTGTTCATTTGTGGGGGGTCGGGGGAGCTGTTTCTTCATCTTCATCAGTGTGGCAACAACCAATCAGGTCAGAGAAGATAGCTGACTGCTAACACAGTAACAAGCAGTCTTGAAGCAAAGGTTGCCAAGCCATGTTGCTGCTCTTTCCAGTCCTTGGTGATGTGTGTGTGTATGCACATGTGTGTGTTATATATTCTCTTTGTGTGTGTGTGTGTGAATCACTGAATTTGTGTGTGTGTGTGTGTGTGTGTGTGTGTGTGTGTGTGTGTGTGTGTGACTGAATGGATGTGTGTGTGTGTATGTGTATGTGTGAATCACTGAATGAGTGTGTGAATCATTGAATGTGTGTGTTTGCGCAAATCGCTGAATGTGTGTATTTGTTCTGTGCTGAATTTGCGGGAATACGTAAATAAGGCAGTGTCTCTAGCGTATCCATGGAGCTGTTTTACAGAGGTTATCTAAGTAACTGAACGCACCAAAGAGGATATTCAAGGCTGCAGTGTCAGGTTGGTTTGCATGCAGCAGCTGTGCCATGATACTGACCCGGGGCCATATGGGTCAACAACACTGTGTTATCAGTCACTATGGGGTGCTTGCAATGAAAACTAGGTGACACCTTTAGTATCAGTCAGAGCACTGGTGAAATTAATGAAAGTATGATACACTTTATTCAGTTCTGTAGAATTAAGGGAGTCTGACCCAGAGGAACACACACACACACACACACACACACACACACACACACACACATGCACACACACACACACCACACCAACACCACACCACACCACACCACACCACACCACACCACACACACACACACACACACACACACACACAAGCAAATCTTGGTAGCTTTTCTCCAGAAAGCCAGCAACTGTAGCGCAGTGTTTGTTATCCAATCTCAGCAGCAAGCAGGGTGCTACATTGGAAGGGTGTGGGTGTGTTTATGTGGTGCTAAAGAAAAGTGCTTCAAGATTATTGCAGGTACCTTCTGACCTATCTACAGTATGGCTGGCAACATGTATGGAGGGCCGGAAAAAAAACTGATGGCTAGTTAGTTAGTAATCAGATTTTAACATGCAAACCTGATGGCATATTTTGAACACTGGTTGACATATTGATAGCAGTTAAACTTTCGTTTCTGATTATAACTGTGTTCTGTTACTGTTGTATGACTGGATCAAGTTGGAGAGTGGCAACCTGTATAGAAAATGTGCTGTTGTTATCTGTTTAGTTTGTTGTCTGTTTACAAATGTTTCCATTGTTACTAAAACTTCACCAGACTTCTTGGTTCAGCTTAAAATGAACCAGAAATGGCTGTCCTCTAAAGGTCAACAGGGGTTGTAACATACTGCAGGCAAGCCATGCATGAATTGAAGACTTTGCAGTGATCTGTGATGCCAAGATAAAATACACTGGAGGCAGACTCGGAATAGCGGGGCTCCAGCGCAAAGCACGTAATATGGTTCCAGCAATGCACGATTCGTAAAGGTGTTGTGAAGTGCATGTTCTGTATCAATGTTACCATTGCCAAACAAGGAGCTGCCTTTGTTGTCACCCAGGCTACGCAGGAGAGAGCCTGCAGTGCTGTCTTTTGATGAGTGCCAGTATCGTGCGCTGCTACACAAGGAGTGGGCTCGCAGCAAGATGCAGCAGTTCAAACTGGAGAGTGTGGTGCTGTCAAAGCTGATGGAATCCCAGGAGCGAGCTCTTGAGGAGTTGAAGTGTGAATCAGTGGAGCTGTACAACATGGCCATTCAAGTAGGGATGTTGGTGTGTGTATGTGTGTGGATAGATTTATTTGTGTGTGCATGGGTAAAGTGTTTAACTAAATACTGTAGTCTGTAATTTGGAATACTTGAATATAGAAAAGTGGAACCCTTTTTCTCTAAGACCACCCTAAAAATTGAGCTGATGTGATCTTAACAGGGGTTGATTTGCAAGGAAATATGAAGGGAGAGAATGCCTGTTTCCATGAATCACTTTCACCATAGATGTGCCACTTGTTTAAAAAATGACTGTTGTAATCACTCATGAATGCCATGTTTTCCTCACAAGCTAAGGTATAGCAACAGAGTGAGTGAAAGGCTGGTTGACTTGGAACAAAACCTTCAGAGGCGTTTTTGTTGATGACGAGAGATCACTTGCAGTCAAATAAAGTGAATTATGATAATTTGAACACTCAGTGGTCAGACTGGAAGCTTGTGAGGAAAGAGGTGGGGCATACAGCTCAGAACCCTCTATGTGCCTGTCAGTTCTCAGTGATGTATTGGCAGCCCAGAACCTCAGTGGCAGTTTGTCTTTTGTGTGGCAAAAGGTTAGCCCTCTCTGCATTGGCTGGTGCCTTTCTCATTGTGTTTACTGTGTGTGTGTGTGTGTGTGTGACTACCAGTGCCATTTGTATGTACTGGTGCCTTTCTCATTCTCTTTGTTGTGTTTGTGTGACTACCAGTACCAGTTGTATGTGCTGGTGCCTTTCTCAGTCTCTGTTGTGTGTTTGTGCGACTACCAGTACCAGTTGTGTGCTGGTGCCTTTCTCATTCTCCAGTACCATTTGTGTGTGTGAATCACTGAATGTGTGTGTGTGTGTGTGTGTGTGTGTGTGTGTGTGTGTGTGTGTGTGTGTGAATCACTGAATGAGTGTGTGAATCATTGAATGTGTGTGTTTGCGCAAATCACATTTGCCTTTCTCATTCTCTTTGTTGTGTGTTTGTGTGACTACCAGTACCATTTGTATGTGCTGGTGCCTTTCTCATTCCCTTTGTGTTTGTGTGATTACTGTACCGACCACTGGTATGTGCTGGTGCCTCTCATTCTCTGTTGTGTGTTTGTGTAACTACCAGTGCCAGATGTATGTGCTGGTGCCTTTCTCATTCCCTTTGTTGTGTGTTTGTATGACTACCAGTACCAGTTGTGTGCTGGTGCCTTTCTCATTCTCTGTTGTGTGTATAACTACCAGTACCAGTTGTATGTGCTGGTGCCTTTCTCATTCTCTGTTGTATGTTTGTGTAACTACCAGTACCAGTTGTGTTTGCTGATGCCTTTCTCATTCTCTGTTGTGTGTATAACTATCAGTACCAGTTGTATGTGCTGGTGCCTTTCTCATTCTCTGTTGTGTGTTTGTGTAACGACCAGTACCAGTTGTGTGTGCTGGTGCCTTTCTCATTCTCTGTTGTGTGTATAACTACCAGTACCAGTTGTGTGTGCTGGTGCCTTTTTCATTCTCTGTTGTGTGTATAAATACTAGTACCAGTTGTATGTGCTGGTGCCTTTCTCATTCTCTGTTATGTGCTTGTATGTGCAGCTGGACGAGACACTGATTCCCTTGGAGATAAAGGGACCAACGGCCACTCCTCCAATTAAAGGATACTCTGCACCAGATGGGGAATACATTGACACTACAAAGACATTTGATTGATACCTGGGCATGTGTGTGTGTATGTGTGTTTCATACTGAAAGTTCAACACGGTGTCTACATGCTTGGAAATACCCATGTGTACTATATTCCATCTCTTAGCAGTGGCTGTGAAATATGAACCAGAGTATATCAACAATATTTGAAAAGAAAAAAAGGAGGGGGGCGGGGTGTATGCACAAGAAAGAGAGTATTGCTTACAAACTGACTGAGATGTTGACACTAAATGCTCAGTGTTAGCACATGTGTATAAAGTTCAGTAAACATGAATGGGATTAGAAGATTATGTGTTTGACTTTGTGGTTGAATGGTTGTGGTGGTTATCTTTTACCATTTAGCACCTTGTGTGTAGTTGAATGGTTGTGGTGGTTATCTTTTACCATTTAGCACCTTGTGTGTGGTTGAATGGTTGTGGTGGTTATCTTTTACCATTTACCACCTTTATGTCTCCTTTACCCCTCTGTGACCTTCCAAAATACGTCTGTTGCATGCATGCACACACACACACACACACGTACATTAGACAGATTTTGTGTTAGCAGCAAATTTATGTCTGTACAAAACAAATGTTTCAAGTAACACAAAACATAATTTATGAATCACCTAAAACACTTGGGGGCACATCTTTTACATGTTGTCATTTTCTGAACCATAAACTAGCATATGAATCTGGATGAAAGTTGGTAAAAGAATAATACCAATAACAATACCAAAAAATAATGGAACATGTTGGCTGCACACTTTGACTTTTTTTAAGCAGGGTGAGGACTGGTCAAAGCAAAAACCAAAACAAACAACAACAACAACAACAAAAAGAAGGAAAAGCTACAAGTCCTGTGTAGTACAAGTCCTCAATAATGAATTTTTTAAAAAGGCGGGTGCAGATTTTACATGCAGATATGGCTGGTGGCATGGGACAGTCTAAAATCTCTTTTAACTGTGTCACAATGGTCATAAATTGCAAGCCTTCACACTATCAAATAGTCCAGTTTCAGGCAATAGTGCTGGAGAATCTTGTACCATATTCAACTTCAAAATATTTGCACTGTGCCTACCTGAAGCTCCACATGATTTGCAGAACCCCCTGGTGTGCAGACTTTTCACCTCTGCCAGTCAGTTACACCAAAGCCTTGAAAACAGAGAGGTTTGCCTGAGCTGCACTGGTGCATGAAAGCAAGGGCAACTGGCTAACACTCACTAAACTGTCACAAAGCAAAGGCTGAGATGAACTATTGCATAAACTGGCTGATGCTTGGGATAAAGAATATTGCTGGCTAGCAGTCACTGCACACACTGAGCATGGTCTTTTTAATGTGTGTAACAACATGGTGAACTTGATCAGATACAAACTTAGGGAGTTTTACCTACCGGATACCCCAGTGAATATGAAATTAAGTCAAGGTCACCACAACTGACAGGAAAGTGTCCAGGTCATTGAAGGTCAGCATCAGCTGAAAACTGGCAAGACATCATATTCATGGTCTGAGATCAGCTACAAAGCCATTTTTAGAGACGGCTAGATGCACTCACAAACACTGATCACTAAACAGACAGGAATGATGTTTCATGTGAACCACATGGGATGATCTACATGTCTTCTGTGCTCCATTTGTAGGCATGCTCTTTCACTGCCTTTTTCTCCGACATTTTGGTGAAGATCTGTTTTTCAAATCCATTGGATCGGTCAACGCCATCCCAGCGATACCCTGGCATGATTCCAAAACGGTTGGGTGGTGGTGGTGGTCCCCTGTAACGAGGTTTCTCTGTGCAAACCAAACAAAACACACTTTACAATTCTGTTGACAAATGACGGTGTCGGTCACCTCAATGCAAGCACTACGCATACATCACCGGAAGCAATTGGGTTTCCTCAGCAATGTACATTCAATATAAATCTATGGTGTCATGGGAGAAGGCCCAAAACAATTAACCCAAAGAAGTTATAATGTTAATGGCAAAAAGAAGACCAATGAATACAAAGAAGTTATAATGTTAATGGCAAAAACAAAAGTTCAAGCAGCCATGACTGCAGTTCTCCTCTCAGTCAACCCTGATTAAACACTTCTGAAAATTTAATTTTTTTCTATGTTTGAGAAACAGATGATCGTTTTGTTTTCTAAATTTCATCAGCTACAGAACAGGAACCATGAACAGGGGACATTACTATACCAAAGAACCAGGGATGAAGAACACATTCCCATGAAAGCCTGCCTTGTGGCGCAGGTTTGATTCGCCAGTGCAGCAAGGAATCTTCCATGCGAGTCAACTTTCAGTGCAGACTTGCACAGTGTTTGTACAGCCCCTGTGCGCAACCACATGCGTTATAACATTTGTGCGCACATTCAAAATCCCAAACATTGGCAGACACACCATTGTTTGGACACATGAGTTCAAACCCCAAAGATGGCATGTCCAATAGGTGAAGGAACTGAAACAGTTGCATAATAAAATTAATATACTCAATTTGTGCCCTGAAAAAAATGGGTATTCTACCTCCATGAAAACAGGAATGAAGAAGAAAAAGCCCTGTAAAATTTCATGTTTCCTTTCACTTGTAACCTCAGCTGATCTGAGCATGACCAAATGTACTGAAGCATGGAAGTCAACAGCTGACAGTAAGTGAAGGAATAGGAAACTGCTCTATACAGACAAAGTACAGTTTTCGTCAGCAGAAAATGAATGCAGTGTTTAACCAATATAGCTATTGCTTAAATGCTGCATTAATTTTCTGCTGACAAAAACTGAACAACAAACTGAATTAACACCTCTCAACTGACACCATGTATATATACCTATGTTGACAACACAGAACTGAATCACCTACATCTGCTCTCACAATACCTTACATAAAAGGTAGATAAAATCTACCACAGTCGCATTCTCAAAAAAAGAACATTCCCCAGTGGCACAGAAAAGCAACCAGCATTTTTATGCACACATGGTCACACATATAATGATTGTGTGTGTGTGTGTGTGTGTGTATGTGTGTGTGTGTGTAAATATATAATACATAAACTAGAGAACCAGTTTTAATAAGATTGCACATAGTCCATTGATTGTAATAATGGGCACCATAGTACAAAACTGGGATTGCCCTGAGTGCTTTTTCTTTTTCTTTTTACATGTACCTACATTTAGACATCAAAAACATTATTCAAACTTGTACACACAGGTGCAGAAACAAATGCAGGCACAGACACAAGGACATCAGATCACTGGACCTGAAGAAGTCTGAGAAAAGAAAAAGGTTTTCAAGGAAGATGTGAAGGAACCTGGTGATGAGTGTTGTGTTGTAATCCCAGTCGCCAGGACCACATTGCACAAATGATGGATCAAGCATGACGGACAGAAACAGGAAGTTGGTGCCAGGTAGTTGGGAGCCTGGGGGGGAAAAGTGCTGACCACTGGATTTTGTGCGGGAGGTTGTACTCTGAACACAAAGAGAGATTATGCAGGTATATAAGGTCAATAATTACCATTAGCAGTGCCTTCTGTTTTGCTCTTTTTCTTCTTGAGGAACATGGCCATAGGGTCGCCATCCCTTTCCAGATCCCGCATGATGCGGTCCAAGTCCTCGTCATCTTTGTAGCGTGCCAATGGCTTGGAGGCTTCGTGGACATAATCTTGCATGGTCTGTTCCCGTAGCTCTTTCTGCTTCATGCTGCACAAGGAACAATAGTCATGTGACACTAGTATAGTAGTAAGTAAAGTGTTTGTGTCAGTCTTGAACTCCTAGCTGCAATACTCCACTATGCTGGCTTTTTCCACTTACAGAAACTGCACACAGAGCTAACACTAACAGTAACACACTTGCAGATGTGGCAATTTTGGCACTGTTTCAAAATGTTCATCTTACTACACATTAGAAACACCATGATGTAATGTCTAGTACTAGTAGTGGGGGTGCTTGGCTGCAGCCCGAGTGTCACAGAACATTCTACAGCAGCCATGGCTGGTGAGGGGATGGGCGGTGTTGGTGTTGGGGGGTGGGGGGTTAACGGGGTGGGTACCACTGGCAAAAAGCTGAACCTCACACATTTTCAGATCAACAAGAGTTTGCATCATTTTAGTTTGATCAGTTATGCAGTTTATCAGGCTCACTTGATGTGCACTATTATATACTCTAGAAGTGTAACAGGAATTTTAATGTTAACATGTATCAGTTATCATGTATATATATAGAATACATGCATTTCTCCATAATGAGATGTTTGCGTCTACTGTCTGATTTTCAGATATCTGGTCAGACATTTGTACCATTCCACTGTTTTCAGAATGAGACAGAGGTAGAGATGGAGATGTTTTTATGCATTTATTTTAGGGGCAGCTGCTTACTACCTTAGTTATCTCTCTTTTTTATTTTTTATTTGTGAGCAAGTGCTCTTTGTATACGTTTTAACGGCAATCCCGCCCCAGTTATCAGATTCGTGCAATTTCATTACTGTTCTGTTAGTAACCCGGGAACCGGAGCAGACGACGCTTTTGTTTTGAAGCGCTGCGTGTTGCGTAACGCCACATGGCCTTCACACATCTGACCGGCGATAGCCGCTGGTGCACACCAGTTTCAAATCTGTTTTCTCCCTTAATATTTTGACCGACTGTTTGTTTACCTACTCTTTGTTCACCTAGTCCCTTTTATGCACTAAGCCATGTGTAATAAAATTTGGCATCTTAAAATGTTTATTTAGATCTTATTTAGACACAGGATTGAGCTTAATCAGTAGCCGATGCCTCTCTAGGTCCATTCTTTTTATAGCCATCGTCTGCATGACACGTTCTCTGTTTAGTACTAGTGAATAGTAGTGAATTGTTGTTTTGACTCGATTAAAGTAATTCTGTGTCGATCAATGCCTTGTCGTATAGTATTTTGCTTAGCTGACTTCATGTTTAGTGTTTATTTTGGGTTGAAATTAACTTACTGAGTATTGTGTACTGTAGAAGCTAAGTTATATTCATAGACTACTTGATATCACTATCAGCGCTGCTGCGACTAAAATAACACGCCCCAGGCGAAAGTTCACACTGATTGTTTTAGTGCTAGTCTTTGAGTGTGTCCAGCTTCTCTTACAGAGCGTTGTATTGTAATTGTTATGTACCGTTTTAACCGTGGGAGCGTGTTCTTTATTCTGATGTAAGTTTTAGTGACAGTTATATTTTGTACATTGTGTTAGTTGTGATTTAGTTGTCTGAATCTGTTTATAGACAGGCGCAAGCCACACTTCCCACTCTTGTTGTAAATTAAATAAGTCACGTGTGTACATTTTGTTTATACAGTTTAAAAGATTGTAACTGTAGCTTTTATTTGATGTTTATCATGTTTTAATTAGTTTAGTTATTGTTGAGGAAACTGTATTTGTGCGGGCCAAGGAAAAACAATTGTCAGCCATTTTGTGGTCCAGAGGGCCGATTTTATTGTAGCGATAGCATGTGTTCCTTGCGGCCCGCGCCATTCTCTTATCTATGCGTGCGCGTGAGGATTTTGGGTGTGCTGAAAATTGTCTGCTGCTGAGCAAATAAAACCTGATTGCTGCCATACGCCTGCTGTGGTCTCCATTTTACTGACTCCGCTGCCTGTGTCCTGTCCATCTACCACTCCACACCATTACATATTTTTATTATTTTTTTTTGCTATTATTATTACTACTATACTAGTACCACTGGTAGTGATTTATGATACATTCATTCATGACACATGCATATATATATATATATATATATATATATATATATATATATATATATATATATATATATATATATATATCATAGGCCTACATAGAGTCCATTCTTCAATGTCTAAATGTGACCCTGTCTTTTCTTAATCTTTTTTCATTTTACTCTCATTCTTGATTTGTTGTAACAACCTTTTATTTTATGATTGGCATGTATGTATCATGTGTGAATGGCTTGTTTTGGGTAATAGAATTGTATTGCTGTATTTGTGTAATAGCAATAGTGATGGTGAATAAATGAACCAACCCCAAAACACACACACACCATTCCTCATACTTTCACTTTGTGAGAGTAAAAGTCTTATGTTTCTCTCTCTCTCTCTCTCTGTGACTAACAGACAGACACCCACATACTGTAACACATACCCTTGCCCCCACTCCTGGTATTTTTTGTCTTCCTCAGCTTTCTTCCTGGCTTCCTCCGCCTCTTCCTCCTGCTCTGCAGCAAGGTTGCGTCTCTTGCCTGACTTGTCACGAAACACAGTTGTACTGTCACGGCCCAGTGCTTCCTGGTCAATCTGCCAGCCAAAAGACACATATTAAAGTTCTACACTGAAGTCAAATAGAAACAGTGTTGCTTTTACAGGCATGGCTGAGAGAGAGAGAGAGAGAGAGAGAGAGAGAGAGAGAGAGAGAGAGAGAGAGAGAGAGAGAGAGAGAGAGAGAGAGAGAGAGACACACACACACACACACACACACACACAGACTGGGGGCCAAGAACAAAAGCCAGAAAAATAACAAAATCAAACACACAAACAACAACAAAAAACCCACCCTAGTTGCTGAAAATTAAACAAATCAGTACATTATATGTGAATTAAATCCAACTTGAACATTCCTCAACAATGAATTATACATTAAAAAGCCAGCTACAAAACATAACAAAACCACAAACAACAACAAATACAACAACAACAAAAGAATGGTAATCTCACCTTTGAAAACATCTGCTCTTCCTTTTTCCTAAGTTTCTCAGCTTCTTTTTTCATTTCTGCTGCTGAGGACAGCCCAGCTTTTGCACCACCAAGTGTCTTGTCCGGTTTGGCACTCTTCCTCCCTTCCCTGTCATTTTCCTGTCTTGGAGGTGACTTCTCAGCACCACTGCCTTGCTTTCTTCTCCTGCCCAGTGATGGATCTGAATCACTGTCATGTCTTTTCTTTCTGGGTGGTGATTGGTCAGAATCACTTCCAGGTTTCCTTTTCCTGGGTGGTGACTGGTCAGAATCGCTCCCAGGTTTCCCTTTCCTGGGTGGTGATTGGTCAGAGTCATTCTGTTTTCTCTGTCTTGGAGGTGACTGGTCAGAGTCACTATCATGCCTTTTCTTTCTGGCAAGCGATTGGTCAGATTTATTATCCTTTGTGTGCCTTCTTGGTGCTGATTGGTCTGAGTCACTGTCATGCCTAGTTTTTCTTGCTGGGGATTGGTCGGAATCATGCCTTTGCCTCCTGGCAGATGGTTGGTCTGAGTCACTGTTATGTGTTTTTCTCCCAGCTGATGGATCTGCAGGAGCAAATCTGGATTGTCTTTGGGTTGGCTTTTGTCCATGACTTGCACTTGACACTTTATTCCTATGGGGAGGGGAATTGTCTGAATCACTGTCATGACGTTTTTGTCGTGGAGGAGAGTTATCCAAGTCTGAATCATGTCTCTTCTTTCTAGGTGGGGATGCATCTGAATCAGAATCATGTCGCTTCTTCCTTGGAGGAGATGCGTCAGAGTCTGAATCATGTTGCTTCTTCCTTGGTCTTGGAGGTGAAGCATCAGAATCTGAATCATGACGCAGGCGGTGACTGCTTTTTGCTCCTCCCTCTGGTTTCTTTCCAGCTGAAATCACTCCATAGTCTTTCGATGTGATATCTGAAAAAACAAATATCAATTAAAAACCACACACACCATTTTTGTACTCTGTGTGCACCTGAACCTTTTCCTCCTTGTGGTATCTGTCCACCCTGACTCTCCCCTCCTCTCTAATAGTTATTCTGCATATAATATTATAATGCATGACAGTGCTGTTGTATCAGAAGTCATCTTAAAGATATGTAATCTTCCTGGCACTTGTGGCAATCACCGATTTTTTTATATATACTTTTATCATCCCTCACAGGCCAGTTCAACTAACTACTAAAGACTCATTAATTTAAAACATGTAAAAAGAATGTCAATGGGCATGTTATCTTATTGGCAGTCACCCCAAAGGCATGCTGCCATACATATCACTATCAGCAATCATTGAAAAGGAATCCCCTCAAATGAGGCAATGGCAGTTGTCTGAAAGGAAGTTGTTTTAGTTATATATATATATATATATATATATATATATATATATATATATATATATATATATATATATATATATGAGCCTGTGACAAAAGGTTGTGACCTAAAGTGGGACACACTGCCTCAAAATCAAACTCCCAATTAGCTATTTTCAGTCTTACCAATAGAAAGAGGTATATTTCAAGCAACTATTTCCATCATAAAAAAATGGTTTTGATCCAAGTGTGTGCTGTGTGGCATCAAAACTGGGGTCAGGTCAGGTGTGGATGTTTGTAACAATGGACACAGTGAATGTCATAATAATACAGGGGAAAAACATTTGTATGCACTTTTAATGCTTCTGGTGCATTTAAGTAGCTGCCAGTAATAAAATCAGAGCAGTTAGGCCAAACATATTCTGCTTTAAGTGTAAGTATTATGTAATGACTGTGTCAAAATTTTGCGCTCAAAAATCTAGTGCAACAAATAATCATTTGAAACGCAGAACAACTTCAGTAAAGTTTTCAAACAAGGAACACTTTATTCCATAGTAAACACTGTAATGATAAATGGAAAAAAATGCAAGGCAGGAGGCATATTCACACATTCCAACTTGTTTAAATGGATGAATGTAACGCTAAGGCAGTGGACACAGTCTATGAAAACCAACATACTATTTCACCCAGACTGAACCAACAGTACACAACTGTAGTGAATCTAGGCACAGTAACAGTATTATATGACATGTGAAAAGAGTGACTTTCTGAACATGCAGATCACATTAAAACTTAGGAAAATTTATAAGCCCCCCCAAAAACAACAACAACAACAACAGCCTTTCAAACTAAACCTGTCTGTCAATCACTGTCAGTGAAAAACTGCTGCCTCTGAGTCTGAGTGGAGTACTTTGTACTCAGTGTCAGGGAAACCTTTTTTCCTGTTTGCAACCAAGAAATCCCAATTTTCCTAAGATATGTCAGGTGGTGAAAGCCTGAAGAACATGCTTCCTTTTTGTGTGTGTGAAGAACTGGATCCGTACATGATTTTCTGCTTGGCACACTTCCAGAACCTGCAACCGTTATCGAAAGTCACAGAAATCAATACAGACTTGAATACCAGGGACACACAGACGTCATCTAATGTATGCTTACCAAAACTAAAAGAAAAACAACAACACATTAAAAATGCGGCCATGTCACAAAGTACGACGTCTTTAAGTCAGATACCTGTATTAAATTTTTCAGTATGTAAAAAAGGGAAATAGAAAGATGCTACACGTGTAACAATCCTAAAATGCCCTTACATACCAAAGGTCTTTATTTATACAAGGGCAGTGAAAATGTTTATAATAAATTTAACTGTAAGAAAATCTTCATCCCCCCCCCCCCCCCCCCAGTCATCCTTCATGCACAGTTAATCAATAAAAATAAAAAATCATTTAAAAAGTGGCAAGTCAACTATTACATTTAATGCAAAGAGGAAACAAAAATAAGACTGCAAAACAAAGGAAAGGGGGGCGGGGGGTAGCACTGTGTCCATGTTATGTTCACCTGCTACAAAGTTTTCAGAGTACTCGTTTAAAATGCACAAGCCACCATTCGGACGTAAAAGTTTGTAAACAACCACTCAAAATGTAAGCTGTGAGCCATTTCAACTTTTAAATCGACTGCTTAGCTAAATGAGTAAATCAGCAATAATTACAGACATAGACGGACTGCAGACTAACGCAACAAAAGACACAGCGACCATCTGAACATACATAACACAGACACAGTCACAGGCTTTGTCCACAATCTGAAATTGCCCCCTTCCTACCATAATACAATGAAGGAAACAAAAGCACACTACCAGTCCCATTTACATCACTTACTACTGGCAAACAAAGCATTTGTTTGGGAAAATATATGAGGTCAGAAATTCAACAATTATGTGGGATGCTCGTAACATTTATGATGTTCGTAACAAAACAAAATAATCGGACACAGTCAGAATACTCACCACCACCCCTTCGACGAGACCATTGTCAGTGACAAGCGGCTATGTGATGTCAACAGGAAGGCCAGTTGTAGCTTCAGAAGCAGTCAGCAGTAATTAAATGTTTGCGATGTTGACAAAATTTGCAAAAGGACATATATAACAAATGGACAAAGTTTTAGATTTTTCACTTCTGGGTAAAAATATTTTAACACGAAAATGCCCCCAGCAAAAACACTGATTGCTTTCGGTGCACGATTGATATGCAAATATGAGAAGCGAAGGTCCGCAGTGAATGCAGTGGTGGACAGTAGGAGACGATCTTTAAACTTATCAGAATTTTGGACAAAGTCTGTTACGTACGTCCAGTGTATTGTCAATTTCGTTTTTTGGGGGAATGAAACGTCACGCTTGGCTTGCAACTCGACTGGATGCTAAAGTTAGTTTATTCAGTAGTCAAATGGTGCACAAGTTGTGAAGAATAGTTCAGCTGGTTAGTTGCTGTTTTCTGCTGAAGTCGAACAACCCACGTTGTCCCACTTTCCGGAAGCCGCTTTTTGTCGATTTTCGTCAAGTATTTTTGTTTTTAATCCTCCTCTTGGTGACCAAAGCTGCCAATTTTTACTTTAATTACTCATCAATGCATACTGAATAAAAGCAACCACAGTTTCATGTAACTGTAGTAAGATGAAAATAAATAGGCCCAGGTTAAGCGGGAGCACCTTTTGTCACAGGCTCATAAGCATGTTCCTCTGTAATTTGTAAAGGTGTAATCTGAAGAGTAGCTGCTCTCTCTTCGACTCGAGTCTCTCTGCAGTTTTCACCATCCAGTTCTCCACTTTTACCCATCACTTCTCTCTATTTCTCTCTTGATAAGTTGATTCTCTCTCTTAGTCTTACCATGCCATTTTCCATCTTTGCCAAACACCTCTCTCTCTCTCTCCCCCCATCCCATTCTCCATCTTCTCCCAACACATTTCTCTCTCTTCCCACATTCCTCTCTTCTCCCCTCTCTCTCCTCTCTCTCTCTCTCTCTCGCTCAGTCTTACCATCCTGTTCTCCATCTTTGCCCAACACTTTCCAGCGTTGATTTTTGCGGTACTCTTCCAGTCGCTTGACGTGTACAGGCCGTTCATCCACAATCTCTGCAACAGTTGGTGCCTCATCCTCTGATTCTTCCGGAGCATCAGCTGCTGATGCACTGATGCTTTTCAAATCAATATCATCGTCTATAATTCTGTGAACAGAAAAATACCAGCAGGGGCTGAGTTATAATTTTATGCAATGGCAAGATGCACTGTATATGATTTCTAAAGTCTAAGCCATCTGATCAAAATCACACACACACACACACACACACACACACACACACACACACACACACACGGGTAACAATAATAAGATCCAGATTCACTAACCACTATTAACCCCACCCCCAAACAAACAAACAAAAACAAAACAGCAACAAAAACAAAAATGAAAGAAGACACCATGTGCGTAACTGTGACACTGACAAGTGCATCAAGCGAAATCAAGCACATAAATAATCAGCAACTACATCTGTCGACTTTTAAAAAAATCGTTTTACTTTGAAAGTTTGACAGCTTTTCCCTTTTTTCTTTTCTTTTTCTTTTCCTTGCTTGAATCGCTGGATAAGTATCGTTTCAAATATTCTTCTTTGCTTATAGCCGCCATGATGCAGACGAACTTCAGACGAACCAGAACCTCAAACGGCATGTAGTCTGAACTGAACATTTTGAGAATTATTCTTAAAATATAGGAAATATTTCGAAATGGCAAATTCTGTACTTTGTATTGGCTATCTGCAGACAGTTCGCGCCAAAAACGAAAAGTTGCGTGTCAAAGAAATCGTTTTGATCCGAAAAAGACTACTTTGAAAGCAATGGTGCTGCAGAATAGTGGACGATACAAGTCCGACAAGGACCAGGGAGGAGGAGAGTCTTCAGAGTGAGGAACTACTTCTTGACTTCTGAATTTTTAATATGATTTTGTGTGTATAATGCTGATCAGTCTTGTGCAAAATGGCTATATGTTCGGTCGCTGTCGATTGTCACACGGGTGTGAAACCATGGCAACCATAGTAGCGTGCTCTGGTGTATGATCATTTTTACTTGGTCTTAAATCGATCCACAATTGCACATTTACTCAAACGACAGTGTAACAGTTAAAGAATGTTAATTAGTATTGCCACGCGGGACATTACCGATTGCACCTTTACGGACACGGGGAAAACTAAAGGAACCAAATCCCTGCTGACACTGACAGAGTGACAGCCTGAAATATGCACAGCCTACGTTCGTCACATGACATATATATAATGATCATGCCTTCATACTCCTAGTAAAACTAAAAGTAACTGACTAATACAGTAATACTAATAGCATACTTTTTTCCTTTCAGGCGTGAAGACTCCACAGAGAAGAGACTGCAGCGAGCAAACTTGAATGATGAAATTGATGCTCGCTTTGGCTTCAGCCGCTACAAGGATGCTCAGGAGCGGACAGGATGGCTCATCAACATGCACCCAGTCAGTTCTATTTTTTTTAACTCAAAGAACACAAACTGAAAATAAAAAACGGATGAAAATAACATTAACAGGAGCAGGAGGCATCCTGGTATGTGGACAAGGAACTTGGTGAAACCCCCCTCCATCCCCCCTGCCCTGCAGACCACATTATTCTGACAATGTGAGCTGTTCATTTACTGTGAATATGTGTGATGCATTCATATTTTGACTTAAAATCGAATGACCACTGACACTGTAACACAGTGTAATTTGTCAGACTGTCACTGTCAGTGTTAGTCTGTTACTACTATACTAGTATTACAATCTCATGCCCCTTGCCATTCATTGTGAAGCTGAAACTAATGATTTAGTGAAAGTTGAAACTCTGCACTCATCCCATCTCAGCCCTGTTTAGTGCAATATGTTTACATTGTGTAACTGAGTACATTGTGTGTTCCGGGCCATGACCTTTTAACCTTTCCTTTTGTTGTTCTTTCTCTTTTTTGATTGGGTGAAAGTTTTATGGCCCTAACAAAAGTAACATACATAACAAGTTGTTAAAACCTATGTGCTGGGCCCGCCATGTCCTCTCCTGCTGCAGTGTCCCTGCAGAAGCAGGTTGTTTTAGAGCTGCTGCCTGGGCACCCATGTGTCTGATTCAGGGGAGAGCCTACACTGTTTCCTGGTTGGTGTAAATAAAAGTTATGTTATAGCAACCTCTGACTGTGACTGAGAATGTGACTATTCATTTGTGCTTCTAACATGCTTCCCTCATTCCCCACCAAGCTTCCCTACAGTTGGTTTGTTTAACCCCTTCACTGCCATGGTGTCACTTGAAAATGGCCAATGAAAATGCAAAATTTGAAACCCTTAACGGCTTAAGCTGTCCTGTTTTCTTTTTTGCACCTGGCATGTGAAAGGACTTTAAGCGAAATGCGTAGCATTAAAAGTAGACGTAAATTGTAATACTAATAGGACCGAAAAATATACTGTTTGCTGGTACATCCATGCATCTTTCAGCCTGGAAATTTTACAGGGGGGTTAAGGTTTGTTTAGCAAAAGTCAGGATTTTTTTTTTAACAGACAGACATTCTGGACGAGGACAAGCGCCTGGTCAGTGCAGTGGATTACTATTTCCTGGAGGAAGATGGCAGCCGTTTCAAGGTAACATTAACAATAACAGTCTACCAGACCAGTAACATTGACAGCCTAGACAAGCAAATGAGCTGTTTAACTGTGTCATTGTCAACCTGATAAAAACTGTCTTACGCAATAAGTAAGGTGATAAGCAAACATTAATTAAATAATTAAATTAATATTAATAATACATATAATGATATCAGTTGAAATGCTTAGGTTAATATTAATAATAAATCAAATACCAACTGAAGTGCTGGAATCTGTATAGCCTATTAAATAGATCTGTTTTGTACTTTAGTTTATATTCCAGTTAAAATTACTCAGTTAAAAATTACTTTGTTGGATACTTTGCCATACAGGATGAATTGTAGCTGTACTTTATACTTTTGATTTGGAAGCACTGACTGGTCTGGACTGAATTTCTAGTGACTAGTCCTTAAATGGGCTAATTTAATACACTGTATAACATTACAACTGATTGGCTTCTGACTATATAGGTGAAATTATAAATGATTACCATTTGATAGCTAAACTAAAGATCAATGAAGGCCACATTGCAGAATTTATTTCAAATAGATCTGCAAGTTCAGGTGAATAACAAGTGATCAGGGAACAGTTCTGGTAAAAACTGGATTGGTATTGGTAAATATATTTCTGATCCGTATTGCTATTCATTGTATTACTGACAAACATTAACCTGACTTCAGACTTATTTTTGTTCAGTACAAATCTTCTGGGAGATTTCTCCATTGTGGTACTGTGTTCAACTTCTAGGACTTCCTATTTCAGTAATTCCTACTTGCTGACTTGCAGCGGTGAATGGTTAGTGCTAATTTTTCTTTCTATGCTGCAGGTGACGCTGCCGTTCAAACCCTATTTCTACGTGGCTTGCAAGAAAGACTGCCAGAGGGAAGTGGCCTCCTTTCTGGCTCGGAAATTCTCAGGGAAAATAGCCACCGTGGAGACGGTAGAGAAGGAAGATTTGGATTTGGTGAGTTTTGAAAGTAAATGCTGTAGATTCCAACATGCTTACAGCACATGTGAACAGTGAATCTTGGATAGCTCTGCAGGTCATATAAAAATCATATAACTTAGCACTGAGTTGCAGATCCAGGATTCATATAATTTAGGATTCTGGAGTGTGTGGTGTGTGTGTGTGTGTGCATGCGTGTGTGCATGCGTGTGTGCATGTGTGCTTGCAGAAGTTTGTTTTGTTCTTTGTTGTGTAATGGGCTATGTGCTCCACTTTGGAGAAATAGCACCTAAAAGAGTACCTTATTATTATATGAGTGGTGAGAGATGGAAGATTACTCAGTTTGCACTGGAAGAATAGATTCATACTGATTTGCATAAATCCTTTATCCTTATGCTATACATGTGTGGATATTTACAATGATATAAGTTCCTTTGCAGCATTTTACCCAAGACCTCACTCACTGACTCAGGTTCAGGATGTGTACCATGCACACTTCTAGTCCTGCATAAAATTCTTCAGACAGCTGTTTTGAAATCAGATAATTTTTAAATTGTAAAAGCCTGAAATCCTACAACTGTACTAGTAGTAGTACTTCTGTGGTGTGTTTGGACAATTGAAGGGACTTTGGGCATATGGTTCATATCCTTTTTTTCTCTTTTTGTTTCTTGAAGTTAATGGAATCATATGCTATAAAAATGGACATCATCATCATCAAGTTTAATGCTGTGACTATTGTCCCATAATCAAGTTCCATGCTTGAGCACTTTCTACCTGATCATCACAATTTTTTCTTTATGTATTCTTCACATTATCACAATCATTTTTGTGAAGAATGAAAATCTGCTTGATAATAATATTACAGAATATATTTTTTCTTTAAATATACTACATATACTTTTCAGTGGGTTGACTGACTAATAATATGAAAAGGTTATATATGATGCATATTATTTTGGTTAGTTGATTGAATTACTGATTGATTTTGACTGTTCAGTTGAGGTTGACTGGTGCTTGATTTCCCCTGTTTAGCGGAACCACCTGGTGGGTCTGAAGCAGTTGTACATCAAGCTGTCGTTCCGCAGCGTAGAGGACCTGATGAAGGCCAAGCGGGAAATACAGCCTGCTGTCAGAAAGAACAAGGAGAGGGAGAAAAATAATACTGCCTACACCACCATGCTCACAAGGTAGGTGTAGAGGAGTGCACCACCATGCTCACAAGGTAGGTGTAGAGGACTACACAACCATGCTCACAAGGTAGGTGTAGAGGACTACACAACCATGCTCACAAGGTAGGTGTAGAGGAGTGCACCACCATGCTCACAAGGTAGGTGTAGAGGACTACACCACCATGCTCACAAGGTAGGTGTAGAGGACTACACCACCATGCTCACAAGGTAGGTGTAGAGGACTACACAGCCATGCTCACAAGGTAGGTGTAGAGGAGTGCACCGCCATGCTCACAAGGTAGGTGTAGAGGAGTGCACCGCCATGCTCACAAGGTAGGTGTAGAGGAGTGCACCGCCATGCTCACAAGGTAGGTGTAGAGGAGTGCACCGCCATGCTCACAAGGTAGGTGTAGAGGAGTGCACCGCCATGCTCACAAGGTAGGTGTAGAGGAGTGCACCGCCATGCTCACAAGGTAGGTGTAGAGGAGTGCACCGCCATGCTCACAAGGTAGGTGTAGAGGAGTGCACCGCCATGCTCACAGTAGGGTAGGAGGTGGGTGTAGAGGAGTGCACCGCCATGCTCACAAGGTAGGTGTAGAGGAGTGCACCGCCATGCTCACAAGGTAGGTGTAGAGGAGTGCACCGCCATGCTCACAAGGTAGGTGTAGAGGAGTGCACCACCATGCTCACAATTTTTTTTTATGTATTCTTCCATTATCACAATATTTGTAAAAGGAATGAAAATCCTGCTTGATAATAATATTAGAAAAAAACAAAAACACAAACCATGGTTTGCAAAAAAGGGTTATAGATGAAAAGGAGGACTGAATTACTGTTTGATTTTGATTTCAGGGGTTTAGGTGTTGATTGAGGGACCACCGGGGCAAGCATTGTCACAAGGTCGTTGGGTAGAGGAGTGCACCGCCATGTTTCAGAAAGAACAGGAGGGGGAGTTTCCCCACCCCCATGCTCACAAGGTAGGTGTAGAGGACTGCACAACCATGCTCAAAAAGGTAGGTGTAGAGGACTACACAGCCATGCTCACAAGGTAGGTGTAGAGGAGTGCACCGCCATGCTCACAAGGTAGGTGTAGAGGAGTGCACCACCATGCTCACAAGGTAGGTGTAGAGGACTACACGCCATGCTCACAAGGTAGGTGTAGAGGAGTGCACCGCCATGCTCACAAGGTAGGTGTAGAGGAGTGCACCGCCATGCTCACAAGGTAGGTGTAGAGGAGTGCACCGCCATGCTCACAAGGTAGGTGTAGAGGACTACACCACCATGCTCACAAGGTAGGTGTAGAGGAGTGCACCGCCATGCTCACAAGGTAGGTGTAGAGGAGTGCACCGCCATGCTCACAAGGTAGGTGTAGAGGAGTGCACCGCCATGCTCACAAGGTAGGTGTAGAGGAGTGCACCGCCATGCTCACAAGGTAGGTGTAGAGGAGTGCACCGCCATGCTCACAAGGTAGGTGTAGAGGAGTGCACCACCATGCTCACAAGGTAGGTGTAGAGGAGTGCACCGCCATGCTCACAAGGTAGGTGTAGAGGAGTGCACCGCCATGCTCACAAGGTAGGTGTAGAGGAGTGCACCGCCATGCTCACAAGGTAGGTGTAGAGGAGTGCACCGCCATGCTCACAAGGTAGGTGTAGAGGAGTGCACCACCATGCTCACAAGGTAGGTGTAGAGGACTGCACCACCATGCTCACAAGGTAGGTGTAGAGGACTACACAACCATGCTCACAAGGTAGGTGTAGAGGAGTGCACCACCATGCTCACAAATGTCTGTCTTAAAAAAGGTATGTGTCACCTTTATTTGCATCTGTGTGTCACCCTCCTGGTGACAGTGACTCTGAAAGTGTGACCATTGCCTTCTGACTTCATTTATCTACACAGCGATATATAGGTTGCCATGGTTTTACTAAGAGCTTGCAGACACAGATGACTCAAACCCACATACCCTCTTTCATACATTTTTTCCTTATGAAAACCCAGGAATGAAAGGACTGTTATGTACATAGGAATAAGGGGAAGTAATGCCAAATACGAAACAGGGATGAAAGAGTTAAAAAATTATTATGCATCTTTCAGTTTCAGGAGAGAAGAAAAAGTAGTGTCTTAATGAGCAAGTTCTGTTCTGTATCATGATTGTGGTGGTTTTTGTGGATGGTGTTACTGTTTTTTCTGGGATGGGGGGAGGTAATCAGGTATTGTTTTGTTTATTTTCTTATCCTGGGTGACCATGCATGGTTTAAAATTTAAGTAAGTAAGTAAGTAAACATGGTGCTTAACGTCCACAGAAACCATTAGGCTTATTATTAGGGACGGGTGGTGGTGGTGGGGGTGGGTGGGAAAGAGGGAGATGGAGGGAGGTTTTATACCTATCGCTACATTGTCACCACTAGATTAACTCCTGCATTAAGGTGGTTGGTGATGAGAGCCATTTTAGTATTTCATTAATTGTGAGGGACAAAGTCACATGACACTGTCCACAGACCACAGCTTTTGAAGAGAGAGGAGAGCTGAAATGGAACTGGACCAATGTCCTTACGCTTACCAGCCTAACGCCTTACCGCAAGGCCAAACCAGCTCACCACATCGAATCCATGATCTAGCTAATTTGCTTATCTTTGTTTTTTTGTTTGAAGTGAAAATCCAGGGTGTTCATGAAGTGTCATGGGATGTTGTGTGTGAGTGGGGGTGTTCCCACATGGTCATTGTGCTTAAACAATAGATGTGTTATGTCCATAATATTGACATTGTGCTTGTGTTTTTATTGAACAGTCATCTGACAGGAGAGGATGCGTCTGTTGTGTCCAAGAAGATGTCAGACCAGATGGAAAATATCATTGACATGAGGTAATTGTGTTTGTATTTGACTTTTGTGGTGAACACATTCATGGTTCAATTTGATTTTGTTTGTGCTTTACCTTTGAGCTGGAAATATTCGGTTTGATTCTGTATTTTTAATAGCAAAGTTGGCATCAGTTTAAAATGAAAGGGACTGTGTTTTCTGTGGACAGAGAGTATGATGTGCCTTACCACGTGCGAGTTTCCATTGACCTGAAGATCTTCGTGGGTCACTGGTACTCTGTGCGAGGTCGTGGAACAGTGGCACCGGAAATCAGACGGCGTGAAGATCTTGTTTCCTGGGCTGTGAGTTGTCTAATATATAGAGAGAATATGTGTGCATGCACTCTTGCCATCTCGCTTTGCTGTTTCCTCTGTATCTGCTTCTCCTTCTTTCTTTTTAGTCTTCATATTTACCATCTTTGTCTCCCAATAAACTGCAGATTTGACACTGAGGCAGAAGAGGAGCTCTGGCACAGGTGTAGTGAAAGTGAGGCCAGAACTGGCATGGAGAAAATACAAAGTAACTGTTTTTGTTCATTTTCAGGAGCCTGTGGTCTTAGCGTTTGACATTGAGACCACCAAGCTGCCGTTGAAGTTCCCTGATGCGCAGACCGACCAGATCATGATGATCTCCTACATGATCGATGGACAGGTCAGAGCATACGTTTGGTGGACATTGCAGCAATGAGGAGATGTTTGTTTGCTGGATGTTGTTTTGGCTGTGAATGTAGAGGTGGTGGAGGGTAGGAATATGAGTAATGTCTGTGCGTTTAATCGATCTCAGAAATGATGTTTTATGACGTTTTACTACATTTCACTCCATTTTAGCTGTATACTTTTACCTTTGTTATGTTGAATTGTCTGCTAGTCCTTTTTATTGCAGAATTTGAGTGACTGAAAAGGCAAATTTTCATTTTTGCATTTATTATGAATAATAAGTTCATTTGTATTTGTTACCAGTTGTTACATGCTGAATACTTGATTGGTGTAGTGGTCAATTATTTTCTTTCTGATTTTATTTTAGGGTCGAACTTTTTGGGTGGTTATTATTTGTTCTTCTTACATGTTTTGTTACTTTATTAAAATTTGGTATGATAATATTAATAATATATTTCAAAAGGTTTGAGTAGGAATAACCAGCAAGCAAATAAACAACACACAGTGGCTAGAGATGGGGATGCCTGGATGATGAGGTTGGGTTGAATGGAGGAATGTTTGGGAGTGAATGGGAGGCATCTGTTTGCGCGAGCGGATTGTAATTTGGAAGAGTAAGAACTTGTGTTGTTGGTGCAATGTTTTATTATACATTTTATGGCAGACCATGTAATTTTTGCAGTGGATTAATAAAGTTTGTCTTGTATCCTTGTTACTGTTATCTGTTACAGGGTTTCTTGATCTGCAACCGTGAGATCATCTCGCAGGATGTTGAAGATTTTGAGTACACTCCCAGACCAGAGTTTGAGGGGCCGTTCATCGTCTTTAATGTGCCTGATGAGGTGGGAAAGCACCATTGGTCTTAACTGTGTTTGTGGGAATTGAAAGGAAACAAACACTTGTAGACAAGCTGTTAAGTGTATATTATACAGCTACCCAAATGAGTAAGTGATCTTGCTGAGCCATTGTGACTGCCCTGGAGTTCCACTTTGCTGCACCATCGGTTCTCTTGGTTGAAACCAGGCTCATTAGATGAAAGAAGAAATGAACGATCACTGATGCAGTGTAAATAAATGAAAGCTGCCAGGAAAAAATCAACGCATAGGCATTTGCTCGAAATCCTGTTTGTGTGCCTGTCAGTAGGCTTTATGTCCCATTTTAAATGATTGCCACTTATGTGAGAGGGAGGTTTTATATGATACGCAGGCTTTGGACTGAAAGCTGATGATGAAATGATGATAGTGAGTGTTTGTGTTAGATTGGAGTTTGTGAATGAGAGTAAATGTATACACAGTATGAAGAGTGTGTGTGTTTATGCAACATGAGTGTACTGCTTGTACAACACAACAATTCATTGTGAGCGAGCAACATGATTCTCATAATGGACGTGTGTTTTGACAGGTATCACAATTGACTTTTGTTTTTGCTCAGGCTGCTTTGATTCACAAGTTCTTTGAGCACGTCCAGGAAGTCAAGCCGCACATCTTTGTCACCTACAACGGAGATTTCTTTGACTGGTGAGAGAGAGAGAGAGAGACGGAGAGAGGAAATGTAAATCAGAGTTGATGGGGAAACTGTACGGGTTTGTACCCAATGTTTGGTGATTTTCTTTTGTCATGTTCTTCTGGGATTTCCTTGACTGGGGGGTAGAGATGTTGTGTATTAGACTAAATGATTAAGTCCTGATAAAGGCTCCTCACTGACCTCCCTCGTCATGTTAGCTTGGACTGCTGTATGGTTTGTGAGACAGCTTATTCACAGCTTGCCTCATTCGCTGTGTTTGAGTTTGGCAAAGCCAGCAGCGTGAAGCATGTCCATGCAGTTGGGTCTGCATAGTTCTGGCCCCTTCTTCTTTGCAGGCAGAGTTCACCAAATTGGGGTTTTGCACACAGTAGCTGCCACAGCGATGGGAGAGCAACTTCATGAGAGACCATCCCTCTTCTGAAACCGCACCTTTCTTCATGAACACCTGTAAATTAAATTTCACCTGTCGCTGAGGACCACTCACCTGATCTTTCATCAGGCGTTCCAGTGAAATTTTGCAGACTTTTTGGGGTGCTTGTGTTCACTGTGCTTGGCCAGCAGCATTTGTTGGAGGATATAGATCTTTCATCTCCAAAGTAAAGGGAAAAAACACAAAAAAGATCCCCCCCCCCACCCCCCACCCCACCCCAAAAAAGGAGTTTATCCCTGTTTGGCAAAAACAGAAAGCTGAACTGTTTTGCAGGCCATTTGTCAAGATTCAAGCAGCTGTCCATGGGTCAGACATAATAAGGTACATATCTACAAAGTGTGGTGAGGTTGACCTGTACCGTTTGTTTTACAGGCCATTTGTAGAGACTCGAGCTGCCATTCATGGGCTGGACATGATGAGAGAGATTGGTTTTCAGCGCGACAACCAAGGGGAGTACAAATCCCGTGCTGCATCACATCTCGATTGTTTCAGGTTGGTGCTAGTTTGTGCGTGTTATGTTTTACAGAGGGAAGATGTACCCATCAGGGTTCCTACACATTTTCCAAATTTTGGAAAGTTTGGAAAAGTTGAAATGCTTTTTTTCCAGGCCTTGAAAGTTTGGGGAAAATGTCATTTCTGGCAGAGGTCTGGGAAAGGTTTTTGGGAATTTCATGATAATGGTGAACCAGCAGACAGGGATTCAAAAACAAACGATGCGCTACAAAAGGAAAATAATTATGCACTTCATTTAACTTGAGTGTTGAAGTTCTGTGTGTTAGCGAGCAGGAACTTGGTCTGGAAGAATGGTCTTTGAGTCTGGGAAAAGTCTGGGGAATGTTGAACTAAAAATCCAGCATGAACCCTGTGTACGCCATTTACTGATTTAAAACCTCACTTGTGAGAATCTGGTTTATGCATCCAGCTCAGTGCAATGACATGTCCCAAATTTTGTGGATAAAAAAAAAGGTGCTAAGAATGCAAACTATTGTGCCTGCCTCCTCCTTTTAACCAGTTTTGCTAAACACTAGAGAAACACAAGGATGGCTGTTAGAGAGTGGTGATGACATCTGGGTGGTTGTCATGGTCTGCTGCTCGCCTCAAGAATCATGGATGACTGTTTAGGAGTGGTGTTGGGGATATGACAGGATTTTAGGAGTGGTGTTGGGGATATGACCGGATTTTGCCAGGGCAGTGTTTTGACATACATACCTGTACTGTGCCTGATCAGGTGGGTGAAGAGAGACAGCTACCTACCCATGGGCAGTCAGAACTTGAAGGCAGTGGCAAAGGTGAGCGTGTGTATTGTGATCTGTTTAAAACAGAGTTGAGAAGAGTATTGTCCATGACCATGCAAGACCTTGTACCTGTTTATTTAAGCCCTGTAAGATATCAGGTTGTGCATGGACATGGACGGTATGTGTACGTTCTTGGTATTGGGGTGGGGTTGAGAATCATGGATATTGTTATAAGCATGTGTGATTTATGTTGAGTTGGCTAATAAGCACATTGCCTTTTCTTTTCTTGTTAGTCTGTAAAAGAATATAAAGGCTGATCTGTGTTAGTGGGAGAAGGAGGTTATCCCTCTCTAAAAGTCATGTAAAGAGTAAGATTATAGGATAGACTCAAAGAGAAACAATCTTGTGTTATTACTTATTGTGGACCAGCATTTTTCTTTTGCAGATTTTTTCCAAATGTATGTTCAAATTTACACAATAGGCAGAATTTCTTTGTGTGTGCAATTTACACAATAGGTAGAATTTCTTTGTGTGTGCAAATTTACACAGAAACATAGGCAGAATTTCTTTGTGTGTGCAAATTTACACAAAACATGATTGCAGTTGCTAATCTCATAGGGAAGAACATGGTGGTTGGGGAAGGGTGAAGCCTGGTTCAAGCTGACATACTCTTGATTTTCTGACACATTTCCCACAGCTTTTGGAGGTCGTTGAAAGTTTGGGGAAAATGATCTACCAGTATCAAGGCCTTGAGAGTGTTTAATGAATGATTGGACTAAAGTCTTTCAGACAGTCGTCATTTGTGAATTTTGACTTCTATCAAACTGAAAAACAAATGAGTCACTGTCTTTGAGAGTGACTAATGAGACATCTTCATGTTGTGACTGTTACATGCGTATACATACTGGCCAAGATGCATTAAGACCCTGTGGAAAACCAATGAGTCACTAACTTTGAGACTAAATAACTAGACAGTGTCATATTGTGATTGTGATGTGTGTATACATACAGGCCAAGATGTGTTATGACCCTGTGGAAAACCAGGGAGTCATTGACTTTGAGAGCAACTAGCTAGACAGCCTCATACTGTGACTGTTACATGTGTATACATACAGGCCAAGATGCATTATGACCCTGTGGAAAACCAATGAGTCACTAACTTTGAGAGCAACTAGCTAGACAGTGTCATACTGTGACTGTGATGCGTGTATACATGCAGGCCAAGATGTGTTATGACCCTGTGGAAAACCAGTGAGTCACAGGGCTTGAGAGTATCTAACTAAACGGCTTTATATTGTGACTGTGACGTGTGTATACGTACAGGCCAAGCTGCGTTACGACCCTGTGGAACTAGACCCTGAGGAAATGTGTCGCATGGCCAGCGAGCAGCCCCAGGTGTTGTCCAACTACTCCGTGTCTGATGCCGTGGCCACCTTCTACCTGTACCAGAAATATGTCCACCCTTTCATCTTTGCCCTTTGTACCATCATTCCTATGGAACCTGATGAGGTGAGGGTTGAATTGTGTGTGTGTGTGGGGGGGTTAACCCCTTTGTACTGTTAATATTTTTTATGGAACTTGGGGGGGGGGGGGCATCTTTGCTCTGTGCATCATTATTCCTTTAGCGGTAACAATTTGGTGGGGTTTTTCCAGGGGTTTACCCCTTCATTTTTATCCTGTGCACTGCGATTCAGTGGAGCTTGTGTGCAGTGCTGTGGAGGGGAGGGGGTTCCATGTTGTTTTTGCCCTTCACACTGAAATACAGTATGTTCATGTTGGGTGGTGCCCATTCTTACTCGCTCTCATCCAGATACAGTGCTGTGATTCTCAGGCAGAGAGTAGTAAAACTTCAATGCAAGTTGTACAAATCTTTGAAACATTTAACAGTAAATTCAGAAACATATAACAGTCAATTCTGAAACATTTAACAGTCAATTCTGAAACATTTAACAGTCAATTCTGAAACGTTTAACAGTCAATTCAGAAACATTTAACAGTCAATTCTGAAACATTTAACAGTCAATTCAGAAACATTTAACAGTCAATTCTGAAACATTTAACAGTCAATTCAGTCAACTGCTCACACTGTTATTGAGATGGGTGGGGCTGAGGGAGGGGGAATTTTGGCTGAATGGTCTGTGGCCTGCGGAACAATCACCAAGCTGCAAAATCAGATGAGGTGAGATATGGCCTGTGTGTGATTGTGCTTGAAACAAAGTCTGAGTGTATAGTATATTTCTACCTCTCTTTGCACAGGTGTTGCGCAAGGGGTCGGGGACGCTGTGTGAAGCCCTGCTGATGGTGCAGGCCTACCACGCCAACATCATCTTCCCCAACAAGCAGGAGTCGGTGCTGAACAAGCTCACCGAGGACGGTCATGTGCTGGACTCGGAGACCTACGTGGGCGGTCATGTCGAGGCTTTGGAGTCTGGTGTCTTCCGCGCTGACCTGCCATGCCGCTTCAGAATGGTGTGTTGTGGTGGTTTTAATCGGTTACTGTTGCCAGATTAGTGAATTGATTCAAACTGTGGGGCAGTTTTGCTGACTGCTAAAGCTGTGCCATAAGCCTGCTTTGTAGCAATGTTTCCTTCTTCTCTTTCGTTTTATTTATTGTGTTTTTTGTAAGCAACATAAATGATGCAGGGGCATAAATTGGGCAGGAAATGGAAGAGTTTTTTCCCCTGTGTTACTTTCCTTACATCAATCATACAATGATGCTGACCAGTTCTATTGCAAATCCAAACACATAAAAGGTTAAAAAGAACGCTTATTTAATATGACTATACACAGTGTGCGAATTTTGAAGGTCAGCCACTTTTTCAAGGAACAAAAGTTAAACAACGCAGTAAAATGGTGTAAAATGAAGATGTTGGCTACTTACCCACTTTTCATTGTGGTGTATTGGCATCTAGTATTTGGAAGAATGTTGGCATGACAATAAAGTGGTAAAATAGGCGGTTTAATGGAAATAAGGTGACAAAACTGCCCCAAGTGCCTGGTGTTGTTGTGCCGGTGCAGAAGCGTTTCAGACCTGAAGCTTATTAATGTCGTATCTCACTGCAGCTGAGAATGAAGTCTTCAGTGTAATGGAAATAAGGTGACAAACCTGCCCCCAATACCTTGCATTGTCATGCAGGTGCCAGAAGCGTTTCAGCACCTGATCGACAGCGTGGAGAGGACCTTGAAGCACGCCATAGAGGAGGAGGAAAAGGTCCCCATTGAGCAAGTCACCAACTTCGCTGAGGTATGTACAGTACGGTCGCCCTGATATAACCGTAATGGTTGACTGGGCGTAAAACAGCAAGTTAGTTGCTTGTGCAGCACGGGGAGGAACGGTCAGAACCGTTGCTATGCTGTAGCCTCTCAGCGGCAGTGTGCTTGTGAACAAGACGCAGTGATGTTTTCCTGTGATTGACAGGTGTATCGTGACGTTGTTGTGTGAATGACAGGTGTATAGTGACATGGTTGTGATTAACAGGTATACAATGACATGGTTGTGATCGACAGGTGCACAGTGTGCCAGTGACAAGGTTTATGACTGACTGGAGTGCAGCAGCATGGTTGTGAAATTTGACTGGTTTGCAATAACATGGTTGTGTGATCACCAGATGTTAAGTGACATGGTTGTGTGATCACCAGGTGTACAGTAACATAGTTGTGTGATCACCAGGTGTGCAGTGACATGGTTGTGTGATCACCAGGTGTGCAGTGACATGGTTGTGTGATCACCAGGTGTGCAGTGACATGGTTGTGTGATCACCAGGTGTGCAGTGACATGGTTGTGTGATCACCAGGTGTGCAGTGACATGGTTGTATGTGATCACCAGGTGTGCAGTGACATTGTGGACAAACTGGCCATGCTGAGGGACTGTCCCAACCGCCTGGAGAATCCCATCATCTACCACCTGGATGTGGGGGCCATGTACCCCAACATCATTCTCACCAACAGACTGCAGGTAAGCCATCATCTACCACCTGGATGTGGGGGCCATGTACCCCAACATCATCCTCACCAATAGACTGCAGGTAAACCATCATCATCCTCAACAACAGACTGCAGGTAAGCCATCATCTACCTACCACCTGGATGTGGGGGCCATGTACCCCAACATCATTCTCACCAACAGACTGCAGATAATCCATCATCTACCTACCACCTGGATGTGGGGCCTGAATGTGGGGGCCATGTACCCCAATATCATCCTCATCAACAGACTGCAGGTAATCTACCAGTTTTGTTACAACACAAACTTGGTGTTAAGGTGGAGAAAATGGGTTTCTCTAAGAATTTATGTGATTTGGGGCAGGGTCAACTGATTAGAGTGAGTCAGCTGTTTTTCCTGTCTGTGCTTGCTTATGTAATGACACATGAAGTGGCTGACTTCAGCAAACCAAGCTGTGCTGATAACCATCGTGTTTTCCAGCCCCCAGCCATCGTGGATGAAGAGACGTGCGCCGCCTGTGACTTCAACAAGCCAGGCTCTCGCTGCCAGAGGCAGATGCCTTGGATGTGGAGGGGAGAGTTCAGTGAGTGGCCTTCACCTCTTTTCGTGGGCAGCTGTTCTGTCTTGCTCTAGCATGTGAAACTTACTGCTACCATGCTTTGGGATTATTCGTTGCAGGCCACAAGGTATGTGTGTGTATGTGTGTGTGGGCGCGTGTATGTGTGTGTGTGTGTGTGCGTGCATGTGTCCATATAATGCTTTGTGCAAATTGTTTTGGTAGGACTGTCTTCTACATGTATATAGAATATTGTATTTAGGTTAATATGTATCATGTGAGTGCTCAGGGCATTGATAAGCACATGATAAATGTACATTATTATTGTTATTAATGATTTGTGAATTTCTGTCCCAACTGGTGCTTGGGAATCTGACATTTGGCTGTGGTAGGTGTGTCTGCCTTTACCCATGGATTTCTGTGTCACCTGTTTATAGTGTGTGTCTTTGGTAATTGTAAGGGTGCATACCATTTTCTTTCTGCTTGCACCCACCTGTCTCTGTTATAGCAGTTGGATGACAAGTGTAGTTGTGTAAAACCTCTGCAAGCATGCTTGGTCATTCAGTGTTTGCATGGTGTTTTCTGCGTCAGTACGCCCACCCATCTGTCTGCCCGCTGTTGATGATGTGCTTGTCGGTTTTCAGTGCCGGCCACAAGGAACGAGTTTCAGCGCATTCAGCAGCAGCTGGAGAACGAGAAGTTCCCGTCAGAGTACCCAGGGGGCAATCCCAGGGCCTTTCACCAGCTGCCGCGCGAAGAGCAGGCTGCCATTGAAAAGAAGCGATTGGCAGGTGAGAGATAAGAGCCTGTGAAAATAGGAATGCAGTCATTGGTTTTCTAAGATTCTTCACTGAGGAGTACTGAACAGTTGCAGGTTCCAGTCCTTTTTTCCCCCTCCCAGACCAGTGGTTCTGTTAATGGAAATTTTCTGGTTGACGGCAAGACAATTGACTTCACACAACTTGAAAGCTGTCTGTCACTATGGTGGATAGTAATCTGTGAGAAAACAAAAAGTCGGTCTTTTCATTTTCTATGCATGGAAGAGCTGCAAGATTCTGCACTCACCATCCTGATCTGCAATGTGTGCATTATGACAGGCTGCACACACGCTACTTCAGCAGTGATGCCTGCAGTTTGCAACAGATTCACCTCATTCCAAGGTATAAAAAAAACATGGCTGATTGGCTTCCCCTGCTACCCCTTCCCTCTCCTATCCCTTTTTTTCATACCATCCCACCTGCCTCCCACCCCTGCACCCATTCGGCCCCACCTGATGTCCTAAACCTGGTGTGACAGAAAAAGATATTCTGTGCTATGATGGAAAATTTAGGTTTTTCCATGTCACGGTGGCAAATAAAAACCAGAGCTGAACCACTGTAAGTGTTTAGCAAATTCCTTCTTGGCAGCGAACACCACTTCTGATTTTCTTCCTGTTGTTGGAGTCTTTTTTCCTTTGAATGGAATATAGAAGTACTTGTGTGTACCATTGCACTCCACTCGCATGGAATATAGAAGTACTTGTGTGTACCGTTGCACTCCACTCGCATGGAATATAGCAGTCCTTGTGTGTACCGTTGCACTCCACTCACATGGAATATAGAAGTACTTGTGTGTACCGTTGCATTCCACTCACATGGAGTATAGAAGTACTTGTGTGTACTGTTGCACTCCACTCACATGGAATATAGAAGTACTTGTGTGTACCGTTGCACTCCACTTGCATGGAATATAGAAGTACTTGTGTGTCCCGTTGCAGAGTACTGCCGCAAGGCGTACAAGAAGGTGCACTCCACTCGCATGGAAGAGCGGACGGCCACCATCTGTCAGCGAGAAAACTCTTTCTACGTGGACACCGTGCGCGCTTTCCGTGATCGCCGCTACGAATTCAAAGGTCTGACCAAGGTGTGGAAGAAGAAGTTGGCGGAGGCGGAGGAGAAGAACGACGCGGTGGAGACCAAGCGAGCCAATGGCTTGGTGGTGCTCTACGACTCCTTGCAGCTGGCCCACAAGTGTATCCTCAACTCTTTCTACGGCTATGTCATGAGGAAAGGGTGAGTTGGTGGGGGGATGGGGTGGGGGGGAGATGGGAAGATGGATCAACATGTTTGCTGGGATACATGCAGGTTTTGGGATTCCTGCCCTTGTCTTAGCATATAGATTAGTCTTCTACTCATGAGCTTGTCTTTGGGACTGGCCCTTTGTGGGGTGTAATAAATTGTTTCTGAACTGAACGGAATGGATGTTTGGTTTCAGTGCTCGCTGGTACAGCATGGAGATGGCTGGCATCGTGTGCTACACCGGCGCCAACATCATCACACGTGCACGGGAGATTGTCGAGCAAATTGGGTATGCTTCTTTGAAGGTTTTTACTGTCAGCTCTTGCACATGCTTTATAAGTTAATCGCCTACCAAGATTTCACTTTCAAAGCTGGCTAGCCAAAAGACTTCGTTCACTGTGATACATTGTTTGACGTACCAGAATGATACATTATCTGGTGTACCAGTATGACCCATTATCTGACATACCAGTGCTGGTTGCTTTCTGTGTTTGATGATCACACCGGTTGGTTAATGGTTTACTGGCTACCGGTGTGGCATGGCTTTCTATTGGTCCCCAAATGTAACAGTGTTTGGGTGTGCTTTTCCTGCAGCAATACATCATTACGTTTTCTTTCCCGTAACTGTAATAGGTTTGTATTTGTAATATATCCTTCATTATAACAGTTTTTCCCAAAGTGTAACAGTTGTGCGTTTTCCATCAGTGCGAATTGTAAAAGTTTTTTTCGCTTGTGTAACAGCTGAATGTTTTTCATCAGTGTAAGTTTTCCTGTAAGTGTTACAGTTTTACAGTGTTCTTTCAGTGTAACAGTTTCCCCAGGTGTAACAATTTCTGGATTTAACCTCATTGAAGATAGCATTCTTTTAAATTGTGTACTCATTTTATTTTCCCTCTGCTGCTGGATGTTGTTGTTTGAGTTGATGCTGTTTGCTGTGCAGGCGCCCGCTGGAGCTGGACACTGACGGCATCTGGTGCGTGCTGCCCGCCACCTTCCCTGAGAACTACGTTGTCAAGACAACAAACCCAAAGAAGGCCAAGGTCACCATCTCCTACCCTGGGGCCATGCTCAATGTGATGGTCAAAGTGAGACCTTGCTTACCTACGTAGCTTTTTGTTTAGTTGATATAACCGCACCGGTTGACTGGGCGTAAAACGCCAACTTACTTACTTTTTGTTTAGTAACATGCACCCTGGTGAAGACCAGCCTTCCTGCTTATCTCTTTGCCTGCACATGAATCTGTCTGCTAATAAGATGTTTTGTAATATTACCTATATCGGTCTACTTGCATACTGAACGTCACACTCTGTTTTGCTTGATTTGTATGCTTTTGCTTTTACCTTTATTTTGGATTGTTTCATTGTTTAGTGTTGTATTTGGACGTCAGTGAACCAGAAAACAAATTTTTATTTTATGCATTTATTACAAATAATGTGGTTCTTTTGAACTGAATTGAAACCTCACTGTTTGCTTATGCTGCAGAATGTACTAAAAGCAAGATCCAGCTACCTGCAAATCACATGTATCTAGCTTCTGATTAATCTACCTTCAAACTTTTATCTCCTCCAACATACTCACCTGTCTACCTATTCTGAACAAATTATTTCTGTGTACATCACAGCACATGTATTTAGCTACTGACAAATCTACCTTCAAACTGTTATCATTTCCAGTATACTCGCCTGTCCACGTTTTATTTCTGAGTACATCACATGTATCTGGCTACCGACAAACCTAACTTCAAACTTTCATCGCTTCCAACATACCCACCTGTATACCTACTTAGGAACCAGATATTTCTGAGTACATGTCAAGTACATAGCTGATAACAAATCTACTTTCAAACTTTTGTCCCTTCCAGCATACTTAGCCTGGGTGCCTACTTGGAGACCTTATTAAGTGCGTATCTGCTTATGTGTATTGGGCGATTCGGCGAAGCTGGTTTGCTAGAGTGAATGCGCTTTGTAATCTTTCGCGCAAGAAGTCACGAGAGGTTGCAGCGCACTTCCGGGCATTTTTCTGAGTAGGTGTTGCTTCACGCTGTGTATAACAGTGGAAGTTGAACCTAGAAGCGTGAAGCAATACAAATGCCAATACTGTTGCAGTTGCAAAAATTACCGTGGAAAGGGGATGGAGGGTGGAAAAAAAGTGTCTTTGCATCATTTTTTTGCTGACCAGAAGATCGCGAGTTCATAGAAAAAATGCGTTTTGGGGCATCCTACAGCACGAGCAACAAGTTATTGCTTATTGCCAGACATATTATGACTACGGGCCTCCAAAAATGCCTTTAAAGTTGGCAGTGTAAAATTCGCAAATTCACTGTTGCCGCCTTTCATTGTGAAGAAAGTACGCACCGGAAGTAAAAGCAGCCACGGGACTTAAGCAATGCTAGGCAAAAGTCAAGGGAGTTAACAACCCCGCCTGAATCACCCAATACCTACCTGCCTGTGTACGTGATGGTCACAGGACCGCCTACCTGCTTACACGCATGCCTACATGCCTGTACGTGATATCCCCAGGACTACTTCACCAACGACCAGTACCAGGAGCTGGTGAGCGGGGAATCCCTGTCGTACTCAGTGCGCAGCGAGAACTCCATCTTCTTTGAGGTGGACGGCCCCTACCTGGCCATGATCCTGCCTGCGTCCAAGGAGGAGGGAAAGAAACTGAAGAAGCGCTACGCTGTCTTCAACTTCGATGGCTCCTTGGCGGAGCTTAAGGTCAGAACTGGCTCCAGCTGTTAAAAGGCAGTCTTCATTGGAGTGTTTCCTTGAGAGAAATGGAGTGTTTGTGCGTTTGTTGTTGTTGATTGTTTTTATATGGCGCTGTCCTCTGCTCTTGAGCAGACTCATTGTGCTTTTATCGCACGTGATTCTTAATGAGTGACTGTAGCTTTTTATAGCGCATTTTGGATTCTCACTGAAATGGTATACTTACAGCTCTGTTTGGTTGTTACATGGCTGATACCACGTGAAACTGCTGCTGTCTTAGTACATTCTGTGCACACCATACAACCATGTTTCTTCACTTCATGCAAAGCCACATTTATGATACAGATATGGGTATATGTGGTATGCTTATGTCATTGGTGAATGAAAAAGATGCCAGGAAGGCAATCGTGATAAGTAGCTTATGCCAAGAAAGAGTAGTGTAAAGGAACTAGAGATACGTGTTGAGAAGTGTTGAGGAGCTTGAGAGAACAGAGCACATCACTGTCTATAATTTCTAGAGAAACATACCGAGAGGCAACAGTGGCAATCTGTCCAGAGGATGTGGTCAAATGGTCAAACATTTCAGTGACCATTGAGGGCAGTTCTTACAAATAGACTGGAACCTGTTTTGTGCTTTTTTTATTACTGAAACATACCTCACATTTTAGCTTGTCATCATTATTGTTTTGTACTGCTTTGTATGCACCTTGGGCTGTCAAATGTGTTGCTGTTTTTTTATAAGTAGGGTGCTAAAGAAATGTCCATTATTGTTAAATAATCTTGATATGTAAGCTGTATGTAATGCCACCTCAAGTCAATATGTGTCACTACTTTGAACATTCTTCTGGGCACTGGAACGTGAAAACAACATAGCTCAACCAAAAGCAGATAGGTGACCTAGCTCTAAATCTGATTTTTCACCATTTAACTATTGTTGAAGTGTTGTTTTATAGCTTGAAACAGGGAATTACCCCCAAAATTTGCACATTGTATTTTGTCCTAATAAATAGCACTCTTTTTAACCTTTTGTGTGTTTGGATCTTGGTTTAGAATGCTAGGAGTCATCCTTGTTTCAGATTGTTTGTGTCACAACATTGTGTGATGCTGTGCAGGGTTTTGAGGTGAAGCGTCGTGGTGAGCTGGAGCTGATCAAGATCTTCCAGTCATCGGTGTTTGAGGCCTTCCTGAAGGGTGGCACTCTGGACGACTGCTACAAGGCTGTGGCCAAAGTGGCTGACTACTGGCTTGACGTCCTCTACAGCAAGGTCAGTGGCCCCAGCTGCCAGGCTCGTCCTCTTCTCTGTCGGCTCATTGTGGTTGGTCTGGGCTTGGGCGAATGACTCTCAGTTTGAAAAATGGACATGAAAAGGTTTCATGGTGTTGCACATATATATATATAATGTAATAAAGCAACTGTTTGAGAAAAAAACAGTGAGGGAGAAAAAGGTTCCGCTTGCACAGAATGTGCTGCGGTGCAAGAAAAACAAAACGGAACAGAAACATTCTGAAACAGATCAATGCCTTGAACAACAGAACAAAATCTGAAACATGGATAATGTTCCATCTTCAGATGTATTGCATGACTGTGTAACAAATAAACACTGGTGCACTCTGAGATTGGTGCACTCTGCCCATCACGTCATAACACTGTCCTTAGGGCAGGGAAACACAAACATGTTAAGATCACCACACACTCAGCACATCATATCATTGTCCTCAGGGCGGAAAAGGGTTGAGACTGGTGTACTTTGCCCACCACATCTTTGTTCTTAAGGCAAGGAAAGGGCTGAGAATGGTGCTTGGTTTGGGTCTGCTATCAACAGAACCTGAGTGAGTTTGCTGTGTAACTTGTCACCCTGGATTCCAGTATCTGTCGGAGCAAGGATCCTGGTCACCGGTTCAGAAAATGGTGATTGTCCTGATAGTGATATAACCCTCATGGTTGACTGGGCAGTGAAACCAGTTATCTATCTACAGAAAATGGAGATCGCCCTGATACAATTGTCATGGCTGACTGGTTGTTAAAACCAGTTCTGTATCTGTGTCAGAAAGTGACGAGCGCCAGACTGGCTTTCAGTGCTGTGCTTTGCTTGCAGGCAGCCAACATGCCTGACTCAGAACTGTTTGAGTTGATTGCGGAGAATCGCAGCATGTCAAGGAAACTCGAAGACTATGGCCAACAGAAGTCCACCTCCATCAGCACCGCAAAGCGTCTGGCAGAGGTGAGGGCTGCTGTGATATATCATGATGTGTGGTGTAGCATGTTTGGTGTGTACAGGGTTTGTGTGAAGATCAGCACATACCAGAAAAGAAATCAGCAACGGGTCAGATTTATCAGCTGTTGTTTTGTTTGACCAGTTCTCAATAAAAAAACAAAAAGGCCAAAAAGCTTTTTAAAAAGGTGATTTAAAAATAAATAATTAAACACAGCAGAGAAAAGTTGAACTTGAACGCTTTATTTTACAATGATTATAGTTAGGTTCTGTCAAAACCTGTCTAACAATTAGAGAAAGAGAGTGTGTGTGTGAGTGTGTGTGTGCAAGTGAGTGGATGTGCGTGTGTGTGTGAGTGAGTGTACGTGTGAGAGTGTATGTGTGTGTTCTAGTCAACTATACAAGGAAGGGAGCAGAGTGTTTGCTAGTAAAGCCTTAGTAGTAGTATAGATGGCCTGGTATCTGACTGGTTACAATGATTGACCAGTTTCTGTGAACCATTTCTGCCACACCAGTTTGAAAAATGTCTGGCTTGATCACTGGTGTAGCATGGTGTGTGGTAGGACTTCAGTGGCAGAAACCAACATGTGCAGACTGTATTGGTGCTGTTAAGATTCAGTAACATACTTTTGCTTGCAGGTCTCAGACTTAAGGACAGTGATATGTGGTGTGTACGTCTGAGTACATGTGTGTTTGTATGTGTGTTTGTGCTTGAAGACTGCAGTGAATTAAAGTTCACCTGCAATTATCAGATTTGTTTTCTTTCTTCTATTGGTCCAAACACAGAAAAGGTTAAAAAGAGTGATATTTATTGTGACAAAACACAACATGCAAATTTTCCTGGTAAGCCCCCTTTTTCAACGTGAATTCACATGCCACGTTTTGTGATAATGAATAGTGTTCTTCTTAAACTTTTATGTGTTTAGATCTTGTTTCAGAACGCTAGCAGTCATTCTTGTTTTAGATTTTTGTTCTCCCGCTCGGTGAAGAGCCGGGTCCATCTTGGGTGGCACCAGACTGAAAGCTAGCGCTTTCGCTTGGCAGCCGTGTTGTTGTGTTTATTCTTCCTATGCCCTGCAAGAGTAACTGAAGGGACACTGTAACCGTGGCAACTGTGTGCAGTTTCTGGGAGACCAGATGGTGAAGGACGCAGGGCTGTCGTGCCGTTTCATCATCTCCAAAAAGCCAGAGGGCGCTCCTGTCACGGAGAGGTAAACACATTGCTGAGGAAAATCTGGATGCAGTCCCACATTCATCACATTTTAGGATCAAAACCATAAGTAATAAGTTTAACTATGCTGTGCACAGTTGGGGCTGAGAGATTAGGACTCCGCAGACATTATTTGTGTTGTATGGCATTTAACCAAATAAAGCTCGTGTGTTTTGTTTGTTTTTTAGTAAAATAAAGCTCTTTTTTTTTTTAGTAAAATAAAGGTTTTTAAAATATTTTTTTATAGCAAAATAATGATCTTGTAGCAGCTGACATTTTTCAGTTTTGGGCTTGGTTTCCAACTTGTGTTCCAGTGTTATGCTAACTAAAATGACTATTCATTGTGAAGGTGTGTCCTTAGCCATAGTGATAGATAAGTACAGCTGTGTTTCCAACTCCTGTTCCAATGCTATGTTAACTAAAAGGAATATTCATTGTGATGGTGTGTCCTTAGCCATAATAAATTTTAGTCATAGATAGTACAGCTGCCTGTATAGCAGAGAACCCTGTGCGTGGACAAAGCAGGAAACTGCTGCATACATAAAGTCTCCCCATACACTTTGCACAAAACCGGAGGCTGTGTCACTCAGAATGTCTCTCCTTCCTTCCTGTTTTCCTCCTTCCTTCTTGGACTCATAGCACTTTGCCATCCATCCCCTTGTTACCAGTTGACAGTGTAAGACAGGATGTCAGAATCCAAGAACTCTTATTACTGTTCTTTCATTTTTGCAGTCTCCTTTCTGGTCAATCTTTATGGAACACTTCAGATCTCACCTGATGAATTGTTCTTTCCTGACCCCACACCACCCTTGTAGCTACCCCCACTCAACCCAAATGAAATGGGGGGGGGAAGATTTGTGATTGAGAAATAACCAGTTGTGTGTGATTGCAGGGCCATTCCGCTGAACATTTTCCAAGCAGAGCCGAGTGTCAGACGGCACTTTTTGCGCAAATGGCTGAAGAGTCCTGAGAGCAGCGACTTTGACATCAGGGAGGTCAGCTCTGTTTCCTTTTTTTTTTTTTTAACTCTTTTCTTTTTTTCATTTATTTAATTGTATTAATATTTCTTTTATCTGAATGCAAAGATTAAAAAAATTAAATGAATCATCCCAAATTGTTGAATTTTGCAAGTTTTCTTTGTTCACTTAATAATGATCTGGTTTTAAAATTGTTAAATTTTGCAAGTTTTCTTTGTTCACTTAATAATGATCTGGTTTTTTTGGTTTTGTTTTGCAGATCCTTGACTGGGGGTATTATGTGGAACGACTCGGGGGCTGCATTCAGAAAATCATCACCATCCCAGCTGCTTTGCAGAGTGTCAGTCTTTGTGGCCATCTTGTTTGCTTTTTGGTGCTGGTGCTGTGCGTTTAGGGTTTTTATGTGGTCTTGGCTGAACTTCTGTTTGCTGTGTGCCACACTTAGCTGTTGCACAGGTGTTTGGTTACAGACAAACCCACAGGTAGTTATTGTTCAGGTGTGTGGTTACAGACTAACACGCAGGTGGTTAATGTTCAGGTGTTTGGGAATGGATTAACTGACAGATGTTATTGTTCAAATGTTTGGTTACCGATTAACCCACAGGTGGTTATTGTTCAGGTGTTTGGTTACAGACTAACCCACAGGTGGTTCTTGTTCAGGTGTTTGGTTACAGATGAACCCATAGGTGGTTCTTGTTCAGGTGTTTGGTTACAGACTAACCCACAGGTGGTTATTGTTTAAATGTTTGGTTACAGATGAACCCATAGGTGGTTATTGTTCAGGTGTTTGGTAATGGACTAACCCACAGGTGGTTGTTGTTCAGGTGTCCAACCCAGTCCCCAGAATCCCTCATCCAGACTGGCTGCGGAAGAAGATGCTGGAGAGAAACGACGTCTTCAAGCAGAAGAAAATCAGCGAGATCTTCGCTCCCCAGCAACGCAAGGTGACCAACGTGAGTACAGTGCAACCGGCTTGTAGTGGCCACTGCCAGCCCTCAGGACATGTTACTTCTTGACCCTTAGGTTCCTAGACCCTTACAGTCCCTTAAACCCTGACAGCCCCCTTGACCCTGACAGTCCCATAGACCCTGACAGTCCCCTTGACCCTGACAGTCCCATAGACCCTGACAGCCCCCTTGACCCTGACAGTCCCCTTGACCCCGACAGTCCCATAGACCCTGACAGTCCCCTTGATGCTGACAGTCCCATAGACCCTGACAGTCCCTTTGATGCGGACAGTCCCATAGACCCTGACAGTCCCCTTGATGCTGACAGTCCCATAGACCCTGACAGTCCCTTTGATGCTGACAGTCCCATAGACCCTGACAGTCCCCTTGATGCTGACAGTCCCATAGACCCTGACAGTCCCCTTGATCTCAACAGTCCCATAGACCCTGACAGTCCCATAGACCCTGACAGTCCCCTTGACCCCAACAGTCCCCTTGACCCTGACAGTCCCATAGACCCTGACAGTCCCATATACCCTGACAGTCCCCTTGACCCTGACAATCCCATAGACCCTGACAGTCCCTTTGACCCCCTTTGCCCCAAGTCCCATATACCCTGACAGTCCCCTTGACCCTGACAGTCCCATAGACCCTGACAGTCCCCTTGATCCTGACAATCCCATAGACCCTGACAGTCCCATAGACCCTGACAGTCCCATAGACCATTACAGTACAGTCCTCTAGACCCTTACAGTCCCCTTGACCCTGACAGTCCCTAGACCCTGACAGTCCCTAGACCCTTACAGTCCTCTAGACCGTGACAATCCCCTAGACCCTTACAGTCCCCTAGACTGACAGTCCCCGAGACGCTGACAGTCCCGGGACCCTGACAGTCCCTGTGCAGTCAGACAGGATGACCATGCATTGTGCTTCAAAACACATATTTCTGTCAGTGAATGGACAATGTTTGATAAAGGTCAAATTTCTTGGTTTTGTTTGAGAGTATTGTACTCTGTTGGCCAGTTTAATAGTAACTACGTGTGTGACATAATAGAAGTATGCATAAACATGCTTAAAAAGTATTTCAAGAATATTGTTCATTCTAATAAACTATATAAAAAAAAAAATAAGATGAGGAAAGTTTCAGTATTGATGCTTTTTTCAAAGATACTTATGGTTATACTTATGGTTCATACACACAGCGGATTGTTTTAGTTAACAAGAAAAGCACTTTGCAGTTTGCTGCTTTCATATAATTTTTTTTTTTTTAGTGTGAAATGCTGGTTGCATTTATGAGTGAGAAGGGGAAAAAATCGTAAAAAATATATTTACAGTATTTAAAAAACAATCCTGGCATAAAGCAACTGCTGGTGGTACAGATTGATGTATCCACCTGCCATTCACCCGTGTTGCTGTCTCTACCTTCAGATGGCAGACGCATGTGAAGACGTGATGGATGACAACACAGACACCCTATCGTCGCAGTCGCAGGCAGTGGGTGACATTGAGGACATGGGTGGTCGCACACAGATGCCCACAGGGCCGCGGGTAGCTGTTTCTCACAAGCGCAAGCGTGACCAGGCTGGGCTGGACAGCCAGACCGATTCCCAGTCCTCCGACCTCTCGCAGAACTGGCGGGAAGTGCTGGGACCTCCCCCTCCCTTGGGTGATACCAAGGTGTGCAGGTGTCTTTGTGTGTGTGTATGTGCATGTGCACAAGTGTCTGTGCATGTATGCAAGTGTGTGTGTGTGTCTGTCTGTCCACTGTCTGTGTCTCTTTTTTTTGGTTTCTATCTGTCTGTCTGTCTCTGCTTCTGAGATAAGAGAAATGTACAAAACTGTACACAAGTACTTTCTAGGGCAATATTTAGGTGATAGATTTGTGAATTTCCATCAAAAGTGATATTTCAGAATCTGATATCTGACCATAATTTATCTTTTCAACCCCAGAACTGTTATGAAAGTCCCCTGTACTAATTTGCACCAATCAGGAGGCACGCAAGAAGTGGGTGCTGTACCAGAAGAAGAAGTGGTCGATGCAAGCGCAGGAGCGGCAGGAGAGGAAGCGCAGGCGTGTGGACGCTGGTGACTACCCTGTGTCAGGGCGCCGTCAGACCGTCCAGGGGACTTGGGGGCTTCCTGAGACGTACAGCTCGAAGCATGATGGATATGCCATGGCAGATAGTTCAGGTATCAGTGTGCAGTGTGTGTGTGTGGAGGCAGTGTGTGTGGAGGCAGTATGTGTTTGTCTATGTATAGGGTGTGTCATGTGTAGGGATGTGGTGTGTGTGTGCTTCTGCATGTGTTTGTGCGTTGTTTGTGTAGATACTTGTATGGGGGTGGTGTTTGAGTGTGTGTGTGTGTGTGTTTGTTGGCAAAGTTCATTTATAGACACAAAACTTGACATGTAACTGTTCCAGTTGAGTTTTCTTCATCAAGAGATTAGTTTTTATATATTTTTACATCCTATCAATCGCACAGGTGACCTCAGGACTACAATACAATACAATGCAACCTGATTGCAAAGTGTCAGTGTGACTGTCATCAAGAAGTGTGTGTACTCATGACACATATGTATATGCATGTGTTCATTTTTATTATTTAATTTTTGTGTAAGGCTTTTCTTTTTTTTAACATAAGTGACCAATAACGAATTCCTCCGCAGTTGATGGAGACCGGTCAGCCGGGCACGTTCAAGTTGTGGGCCCTGATTGGCTCTGACCTTCATGCCATGAAGCTGCAGGTTCCTCGAATCTTCTACGTCAACCAGAAGTCACCCAAGGAGGGGGAGGGCACAAGTAAGGCGTGCTGGACCTTGTGGGTAGTCGACAGCAAGATACAGCTCCACTTTTTTCTTTTTTCTTCTCATTTTCTGACAAGCTATTATTGTGTGCTGTGCTCTCGGTCAGATTGTTTCTATTGGGTGATTCAGGCGGGGTTGTTAGCTCCCTTGACTTTTGCCCGGCATCGCTTAAGTCCCTTGGCTGCTTTTACTTCCGGTGCGTACTTTCTTCACAATGAAAGGAGGCGACAGTGAATTTGCGAATTTTACACTGCCAACTTTAAAAGCATTTTTGGAGGCCCGTAGTCATAACGTGTCTGGCAATAAGCAATAACTTGTTGCTTGTGCTATAGGATGCCCCAAAACGCATTTTTTCTACGAACTCACGATCTTCTGGTCAGGAAAAAAATGGCGCAAGGACCCTTTTTTTCCACCCTCCATCCCCTTTCCACGGTAATTTTTGCAACTGCAACAGTATTGGCATTTGTACTGCTTTGCGCTTCTAGGTTCAACTTCCACTGTTATACACAGCGTGAAGCAACACCTACTCAGAAATCAGCCCGGAAGTGCGCTGCGACTTCTTGCGCGAAAGATTACAAAGCGCATTCACTCTAGCAAACCAGCTTCACTGAATCGTCCAATAGACTGGTCCTCTTGCATCAGTGTTAGAGGGGAATAAGAATTTTTATTATTTTTTAACCATAATCCTTTGGAATTTGTGATTAGTACCAAAATGTTCAAAATTATCAAGGAAACTTTTTTGTTCTTAATTTTGACAGGTTAGCAGATGAGTTATTTGGACTGATCAGCACAACAGTTTTGAGGAAAAAAGAAAACATGTGCTTGTGAAAGATTTTACTGACAGACAACTCTATTGGCATATTTAACAAATAAACATGAATGCGTACACACATATGTATGTTCACACATGCATGCATGTCTAATAATCCTGGGAATGTAATTTGCGAGCACAATTTATTTAGATCTTGGTATAATTTTCATCTGTGGTCCATCTATGTGGCCATCCTATATGAATGAGAAGATTTTATTATGTCTTGGGGTTTGTTTCTTCTGTCAGTTTTACAGAAGACAGGGGCTACAAGACTCGTGTTTACTATATCAGTTGGAGAATGTGATTTCAGCGTGTTTTTGTTTGTGTTTTTTTATCAGTGTGGCGTAAGGTGCAGAAGATCCTGCCACGATCTCATCCTGTGTTGAATCTGTATGAGTACTCAGTCCCTGAAAACATCTATCGTGATCACATCAAGTGAGTCTGCCTCTGAATTCTGTGTATATCTGTTTGTCTCTGTGTTGAATCTCTATGAGTACTCTGTCCCTGAAAACATCTACCGTGATCACATCAAGTGAGTCTGCCTCTGTGTATATCTGTTTGTTTCTTTGTTGAGTCTATATGAGTACACTCCCTGATGACATCTACCATGACCACGTCAGTTTGTTTCCGTGTTAAATCTGTATGACTACTCTGTCCATGAAAACATCTACCATGACCATGTCACAGGAGTCTGCCTGTATGTGTGTGCTCGTTTGTCTCTTTGATTGGCATGGTTTTTTGCCATGCTGTATTTGTGAGACTTTACAGTTTACACGTTAAGCCGTTGTGTTAGGTAACTTACCCTTTAACTCAGAATATCTACCACATCCTAGATCTTGTGCCCTAGATCTTGCTAGGGACCATGCGCCATAGAAATGTCCATTATTATTATTATTATCCTTGCTAAGTGAGTCTTTATCCTGTTTGTGTGCGTCTGTCTGTATGTGCAGCCATTTTCACTTTATTAGTGCTAAAGTTAATACTAAAGTTCAGGTTCATCCACTGTTTGGTGAGAGGGTGGCTAGCACAACCAGTTTTTTTCTACCTTGTATCACAAATACAGGCGCTGTGGTCCCCATCACTATGGCTGCTGCACTTTGTCTTCAGGGACTGTAATGGAATTTGTCAAGTCAGGGAGATCCATCTGATCACAACAGATCAAACTAAAAGCAACCCTGACATGGAAATTTAAAACTCATAAAACAACACACATTGTAATTTAGCATATAATATATATATATATAAAATCTGGATAGTCATAGATGACAGTGTTAAGAGACCTTGACTGGGGAAGCCAATTTGAGTGATATAAGGTTGTAAGTAAATTTCCATGAACCAACTCGTCCTTGGCTCGCCAGTGCATATTTTCCCTAAAATGCAGATTCATCTTAACGTGTCCCTGGCTGTTTTCAGTGATGCTACATGATGTTTATCAAAGTTGTTAATGATTGTTTTTAGTGACATCACAGCGGATCTGTCGTCGCCAGACATCGAGGGTGTGTATGAGACCCAGGTGCCTCTAGAGTTCCGTGCCCTTGTGGGTCTGGGCTGCCTGGTCACAGTCGACAGAGGCTTTGCCAAAATGATGGCTGGCAGGGTGAGCTGTGTGTGTGTGTGTTGTGTGAGTGTGTGTGTGGGTGTGTGTGTGTGTGTATGTGAGTCTGTGTGTGTTGTGTGTGTGTGTGTGTTGTGTGAGTGTGTGTGTGGGTGGGTGTGTGTTGTGTGTGTGTATGTGAGTGTGTGTGTGTGTGTGTGTGTGTGTGTGTGTGTGTGTGTGTTTGCCTTTCTACAACTTGTTTGAGATTCTTTGCCAAAATGATGGCAGGGAGGTGAGGTGTGTGTGTGTATGTGTTTTTGTCTTCTCAAAGCAGGAACAAGATTCTTTGCCAAAATGATGGCAGGCAGAATGAGACAAGTGTCTTCTCTAACATACTGCAAGTGTGGGAACTTTCAAACATTAATTTTGTGCGAAAGTCAAGCTGTTTTGAGAGTGAACCTGAAAGCCTGGGAAAAGCGACCATGACGGTATGCTTGGAAGAGGTTTCATGCCATCGCAACTCACGGTCTCGATGTTCTCTGCTTCACTGACAGGAAACTGACACGTTTGAGCTGGACAACCTGGAGTTCCGCACGTTGGCTCAGTTCCCCTACCTTCAGCCTGGCACCATGAAGTACATCTACCTGTATCACCACGTCTGGTGAGTCCCCATGCTTACCTGTATCACCATGACTGGTGAGTCCCCATGCTTGTATCACCACGTCTGGTGAGTCCCCATGCTTACCTGTATCACAATACAAAAAATGAGTCCCCATGCTTACCTGTATCACCACATCTGATGAGTCCCCATGTTTGCCTGTATCACCATGTCTGGTGAGTCCCCATGTTTGCCTGTATCACCATGTCTGGTGAGTCCCCATGTTTGCCTGTATCACCATGTCTGGTGAGTCCCCATGTTTGCCTGTATCACCATGTCTGGTGAGTCCTCATGTTTGCCTGTATCACCATGTCTGGTGAGTCCTCATGTTTGCCTGTATCACCATGTCTGGTGAGTCCCCATGTTTGCCTGTATCACCATGTCTGGTGAGTCCTCATGTTTGCCTGTATCACCATGTCTGGTGAGTCCCCATGTTTGCCTGTATCACCATGTCTGGTGAGTCCCCATGTTTACCTGTATTAGCATGTCTGGTGAGTCCTCATGTTTACTTCTGTCAGCATGTCTGGTGAATCCCCATGCTTACCTGTATTAGCACGTCTGGTGAGTCCCATACTTGTATCACATTTGGTGAGTCCCTGTCCTTAGCTGTATCACAAAATACAGAAAATAATAATAAATACTATTAATACATACATTTTCTGTAGTGCTATTCCCCGCTGAGAAATGAGTCCCCATGCTTACCTGTGTGACCACATCCAAAGGCAGAGGTGTGGAGAAGAATTTGGAGAATGCAGATGCATCCATGCTGATGATGCAACAGCATGTTTATATCATGAATCAGTATGTCAAGTGTGGGACCAACAGAGTATGGCTTTGACTATAACCCCTCCCTCGCTGTGTATTTTCTTTATTTTCTTTCTTTCTTTAACTCACTTCACCCCCCCCCCCCCTTTCTCTTCCTTCTTACACCCCCCCCCCCTTTCCTATGTCTGCCTCTCTCTCACTCTTGTGCTTTCTCTCCCTCCCTCTCTCTTCTTCCTCTCTTCTCTTCCCTTCCCCCCCTCCCCTCCTCTGCCTCTCTCTCTCTCTTCTCTCTCTCTTCTCTCTCTCTCTTTCCCTCTCACTTCCTCTCTCTCTCTTTCCCTCTCTCTCTTTCTCCCTCTCTCTTGTGTCCTGTACTTGGTGCCTTGACCCCTTGGTGATGCGTTGCTGCGTACTGATGTAACCATGTTTTACAGCGGCAACAAGATGCTGTTGGGCTGTTTTTTCCCATGGCCAAGCGTGGCACGGTGTTTGTGGTGGACACTGTACGCAGCGACCAGATGCCCAACATGCAGGCCCTGTTCAACGCTGAGAGAAATGCAAAGTAAATAGACACATCAGTACTTGTTCAAAACAAAATATTTCTTTCTTTCTTTGTGTGTGTGAGTGCATGTGTGTGTGTGTATGTGTGAGTGTGCATATGTGTGTGTGAGTGTTTGGGGTGGGGTGGGGGGGCAGAGTTAATATGCTGGATGAGTTTGGCAGTGTGTTACTTTTTGGTTGTTTTTTACCTTTAGGAGGTTTGAAATTTGTGTTTTTTGGGGTTTTCTTTTTGTTCTTGTTGGGAAAACTGAGCTTCTTTGGGATGTACAGTGTGGTTGAGGATGTTTGTTATTGAGAGTAAGATGTCTGTTTGATGTGTCCACTGCACACTGTGATGGATGGGGAAGGATGTCTGTTTGATGTGTTGATTGCATGCTGTGCAGGCTGGGGAAAGGCGTGGATGAGGCAACACTGCCAGGTGCGGGCCACACGTTTGAGGTGAAGGTGGAGAAGGACGTGCGGCAGGTTCACCGCACCATCCAGCGACTGCTGTCTGTCTACAAGGACGAGAAACGAGGCCCCACCTTCATTGCTGTGCAGTCTCTTAAAGGTCAGCAGCCAGAGTTTGGTGTTTTGCTTGTCGTTGTCTTTGCGGTATTTTGATTGTTTCTGAATGCTACCTTCTAGCTAGACAAGTTTCCTTTGGAACAAGAGAAAATTAAATGCACCACTGTGTATCTGTTGAACGTCATGGGATTTGTTTTCTTTTCCCCCAGACTTTTCCCATTTGACAGCTGCCATGCCTGGACTGAGTGACTTCCCCTTGGTGCCTGTTCACATCAGTGACAGGTAACATGCTTGTTGGTTGGATGGAGGCGTGTATGGTTGGAGGGCAGCATGCATGTAGGGAGGCATGTATGGTTGCAGGGCAGTGTGTATGTAGGGAGGCATGTTGGAGGGAAGCATGTATTATGGTTGGAGGGAGGCATGTGGTTTTGTGTGTTTGTAAAGGGGGGGGGGGGGGGGGGGGGGGGGGGGGTAATGGTTGTGTGTGTTTTATTAGCTCACATACAAAAATGTGAGTCTGCAGTGATCCATGTCGGGAAGGCCAGCTGGGTTTGGCAAAAACTTTAATCCTTGTGATTTTCTGGAAACCTGAATGCGACGAGTGTCAAACTTTGCATAATGGTAGTACTCATTGAGTTTTACCAATCCATACCACTACCAATGATCTTGACAACAGTTCAAGGTCACAGCAGCACCAAAACGGGGGAAAATCTAATTTGCATATAATTATACATGTGTATCAGTAAATTCTTATCCAGTCCCACTGAAACTTGGCATGGTTGTTAACTATGTTTTTGTGTGCATGCCTCACTACCAACCGTGACTGTTTTTACACCTGCGCTGAAGGACTTGTTGCTGTGGTTTCAGTGAGATGCTGTACAACGTGCTGGACTGGCAGAGAGTGGGCAGCAGGCGCATGGTGCAGCACTACCTCAACGTGGACATTGTGCTGCAGGTCAGTCACAGTTAACCCTTTGTTCTGCCTAGTCTGGAAACAGGCTCTGTATGCATCACTGTCATTCCGTCACCCTTTGTCATTTTGCAGCATTTTGTCATTCTATGGCACTTTGCCATTGTTTGGCAATCTGGGGCACTTTGTCACTGTCATTCTGTGGCACTTTTCTCCCTTTGTCATTCTGCAGCATTTTGTCGTTCTATAGCACTTTGTCACCCTTTGTCATTCTGTGGCACTTTGTCACCCTTTGTCATTCTGTGGCACTCAGTCACCCTTTGTCATTCTGTGGCACTTTGTCAACCCTTGATTATTCTGTGGTACTTTGTCACTGCTTGTCATTCTGCAGCACTTTGTCACCTTTTGTCACTCTTTGTTATTCTATGGCCTTTTGTCATTCTGTTTTTGTGACCTGTTTTTGTTGCTTCTGTAGGCCATGATGGAACAGTGTCGCTATCTGCACATCCCTCTGGGCAACATGCCCAAAGACATCACCCTCTTTGGCTGTGACCTGTTCTTTGCACGGCATTTGAAGAAGCACAACCACATACTCTGGACGTCCACCTCGGAGCGACCTGACCTGGGGGGGAAAGAGGCTGATGACAACAGGTAGGGATGTTGTGATGGTATAGCTGTGTGAGACAGAGGATGACAACAGGTAAGGGATGTTATGTTGGTGTAGCTGTGTGAGACAGAAGATGACAACAGGTAAGGGATGTTATGTTGGTGTAGCTGTGTGAGACAGAAGATGACAACAGGTAAGGGATGTTATGTTGGTGTAGCTGTGTGAGACAGAGGATGACAACAGGTAAGGGATGTTATGTTGGTGTAGCTGTGTGAGACAGAGGCTGATGACAACAGGTAAGGGATGTTATGTTGGTGTAGCTGTGTGAGACAGAGGCTGATGACAACAGGTAAGGGATGTTGTGTTGGTGTAGCTGTGTGAGACAGAGGCTGATGACAACAGGTAAGGGATGTTGTGTTGGTGTAGCTGTGTGAGACAGAGGCTGATGACAACAGGTAAGGGATGTTGTGTTGGTGTAGCTGTGAGAGAGAGGCTGATGACAAGGTAGGGGTGTTGTGTTGGTGTAGCTGTGTGAGACAGAAGATGAAGACAGGTAATGGATGTTGTGTTGGTGTAGTTGTGTGAGACAGAGGCTGATGACAAGGTAGGGGTGTTTTGTTGGTGTACCAGTGTGTGAAATAGGCTGACAACAACAGGTAGGGGTGCTATTTTGTTGTCCCAGTGTGTGAAATAGGCTGACAACAACAGGTAGGGGTGCTGTGTTTAGAGCAGCTGGATGTAAAGCCCTGAACTATTTGTAAATCCCAAACTGTGTGTAAAACACTCAACTGTGTGTAAAGCTCAGAACACTGAGTGTTAATTTTAACTATATGTAAAGCCATGTTCTGGATGTAAATCCTTGTTCTGTATGTGCACTGTGTGTAAATCCTTGCTCTGTATGTGTAAAGGCCTGAACTGTGTGTAAATCCTTGCTCTGTGTGTGTAAAACCCTGAACTGTGTGTGCAGACTGTGCATGGAGATGGAGGAGAGCAGTTCAGTGGTCATCAACAACAGCGGCACCTACCTCACCAACTGTGTGGAGCTGGAGGTCACTGCGCTGGCTGTTAACACCATCATAGAGGTACAGCCGCTCTCTCTTTTACTGCCTTGTTCTGTTTCTGTTTCTCCCAGTGTCTGCCTGCTCTCCCGCCCCCCCCCCCCCCCCCCCCCTCTGTTAGATACTGACACAAAGTGTTGGCTGTTTTTGGCTGTGTGCAGTCGGGTCACGTGAACGAGCAGGAGGGGGCGAGTGCGGTCAGTTTTGACATGCTGCCCACAACCTCCCTGGAGGAGCTGGCCAGGGGTCAGGGGGCGGCCACCATGGGACTGGCCAGCTATGATGAGACTGCTCTCTGCTCCACCACATTCAGGTAACGTCCCCCCTTCACGCACCTGCTTCACACACAACCCACAACCCTCATACCCCCACCCTCATACACCCCCACACCCCTCATACCCCCCCCACCCCCCCATACACCCTCCACCCACCATAACCCCCCCCCCTCCCCTGTCATAACCTCCACCCCTCCTCAACCCCCCCCCCTCCAATACCCACCCCCCCCCCCCCCCCCCAACCCCCCCTTCAACCCCTCACACCCCCCCCCCATACCCCTCCCCCCCTGTATACACCCCCACCCCATACACCCATCCCCACCCTTCATACCCCCACCCCTCATAAACCCCCCTCCCCCACCTCCCATCATACACCCTCCACCCCCCCTCCTCATACCCTGGTAATACACCCCCACCCCTCTACACCCCCACCCCCACCCCTCATACACCCCAACCCCCACCCTCATACCCCCTCACCCCACCCCTCATACCCCCAACCCCCCACCCCTCATACACCCCACCCCCACCTTACACCCACCTTCATACACCACCTCATACACCCCCACCCTCTATACACCTCACCCTCATCACACCCCCCACCCCTCATACACCCTCCACCCCACCCCACACCCCACCCTTCATACACCCTCCACCCCCACTCCTCATACATCCCGCATCCCCACCCCTCATACACCCCCACCCACACCCCTCATACACCCTCCACCCCCATACACCCTGTACCCCCACCCCTCATACACCTCCACCCCTCATACACCATACACCCCACCACCACCCTTCATACACCCTCCACCCCCATCCTCATACATCCCGCATCCCCTCTACACCCCCACCCCCACCCCTCATACACCCTCCACCCCCACCCCTCTACACCCTGTACCCCCACCCTCATACACCTGTACCCCCACCCCTCATACACCCCCACCCCTCATACAAAAAACACCCCCACCCCTCATACACCACCTTGCACATCCCATGACCTACACACAAACACTAGTTTGCATAGTTGATTTTCTCTCTGTGTTTCTGTGTAAAATAACTCATTCATAAATGCAGTTCCTCTGAAATATTGCACATTGTTTTCAAGTGAAGGCATTTTTGTTTCACTGTTTTATGTGTATTTATATATTTTTGGTTGGAACTGGCCCATCAAGATTAGCATTCCGAGCTTTTGCTACACATACAGCAGTCGGTCAGAACAGGCCCAGTTTGTGATTCATACACAAGCTTTGGTACAAGCATGCATTGGTACAATGGTTGTTTGTTTGTGGTTTCAGAATTCTGAAGAACATGGTGCAAGGATGGGTGAGAGATGTCACTGCCTACAACAACGTGTTTGCTGACAACCAGATCGTTCACTTCTACAGGTAGTGCAACATCACTTCTCATTTTTCAAACTTTTTGTTGTGGGTATGACCTGTTTGTTGTTTTGGTTTTTTATGACCTGGTTTTTTGTCTTTTTCCTCCCCTCCATCACATTGTTCTATGACCTAGTTCTCCCTCCATCAGCACTGTTGTATGACCTACTTCTGTCCGTCCATCACTACTGTTGTGTGACCTAGTTCTGTCACCATCTCCCTCCATCAGCACTGTTGTGTGACCTAGTTCTGTCTGTCTCCCTCCATCAGTACTGTTGTGTGACCTAGTTCTGTCTGTCTCCATCAGCACTGTTGTGTGACCTAGTTCTGTCTGTCTCCCTCCATCAGCACTGTTGTGTGACCTAGTTCTGTCTCCATCAGCACTGTTGTGTGACCTAGTTCTGTTTCTCCCTCCGTCAGCACTGTTGTGTGACCTAATTAATTCTGTCTCTGCCTCAGGCTGGTGTCTGAAGATGTCTGTTAATTGCAGGTGGCAGAGGTCCACATTGGCGCTGTTGTATGACCTAGTTCTGTCTCTGCCTGCCTCAGGTGTCTGTTGTTTGTCGCAGGTGGCTGAGGTCCCCGTCGGCGCTGTTGTATGACCCAGCTCTGCGCAGGACTCTGCACAACATGATGAAGAAAGTGTTCATGCAGGTGATTCTTCCTTCACTACTAGGATACCAACCATTCTTATGGCAGTTAACTTCATGCAAAATGGCAAAAATACCTAACATTGACAGCGGTTTTCCTCTGACAACTGCAGGTGGAATAATAGCAGAGTAACAAAACTCTACAGCACCGTGAATGTAGCACTGGTGCTTTGTGTGATAATAAATATCGATTTAAATGTTTCTGATCTGAGATGCGTACCTGTGGACATCTCGTTGACCTCTTCCTGTGATGTGTATTTTAGTGGGATATGTAAGCTCTCTGGACTTCAGTTGACCTGTTTGGATAAGCGCTTCAGCTGATGAGCATTTCTGTTGTGTATGTGCACCTATCTTGTTGCAGTGTGTTGTTTCTGACGTGTAGCTGACCAATAGCGATACTTTGGCTGATTTGGAACATTTTGTTTCCAGCTGTAAACATGACTTGCAACACGTTGCTGTAATATGTGTTTCTAATGTGGATGTGCACGTAACCTATGTGCACATAACCTGTTGCGGTATGTTATTGGAATGCTTCAACTGATTTGGAACATTTTGTTTTCAGCTGTAAACATGACTTGCAAAAGGTTGTTGTAATGTGTTTGTACTGTTTTGCTTGTGGCATGCACGTACCCTGTTGCAGTGTGTTGTTTCCGACGTGTAGTTGGCTGATTAGGACATTTCAGCTGATTCGAAACATTTTGTTTCCATGTCATGTATGTAAACATGACCTGCAAAAGGTTGCTGTAATATGTTTCTGATGTGCATTTACTCTTAACCAGTTGAAGTGTGAAGTGCACTGTTTCTGACCTGTAGGTGAACAGTTGCAGTGTTTCAGTTGATTGCAGAATTCCAGAGACTGGGTTCAGTGATTGTGTACGCCAGCTTAACCAGTTGAAGTGTGAAGTGCACTGTTTATGACACGCAGGTGACTGATTGCAATGTTTCAGCTGATTGCAGAGTTCCAGAGGCTGGGTTCAGTGATTGTGTACGCCAACTTCAACCGGCTGATTGTGTGCACGAAGAAGCGGCGGCTGCTGGATGCGCTGTCCTATGTGGAGTACATCACCAACTCCATCCGCTCGCGTCCGCTCTTCCACCTCATCGACGTCTCCTATGACCAGTGCTGGGAGTTCCTCATGTGGCTCGACCCGGTCAGATTTGTCTTGCCTTCACTTCTTGTGGCCACTGCCCCATACCTGAAAGATCTTCTGTATAAGTTTAAATAGAAATCTTAATCTGTAAGTTTGAAATGTTGAGTAGAAAATGTTTTTGCATTCTGATTTTTTTTGGAGACAAAAATGCAGTTGGAAGTCACTTTTTGATCAGAATTGTGTGTTATGCCAGAGGGAGGGACCCTGACACTGTACCCGTTGACAAGCCATGGATGACTTACCCCAACACTGTACCTGTTGACAGACCATGCATGACTGACCCCAACACTGTACCTGTTGAGAGGCCATGCATGACTGACCCCAACACTGTACCTGTTGACAGGCCATGCATGACTGACCCTAACGTACCTGTTGACAGGCCATGCATGACTGACCCCAACACTGTACCTGTTGACAGGCCATAGGTAACCGACCCCAACACTGTACCTGTTGACAGGCCATAGATAACTGACCCCAGCACTGTACCTGTTGACAGGCTATGCATGACTGACCCCAACACTGTACCTGTTGACAGGCCAGCCATGACTGACCCCAACACTGTACCTGTTGACAGACCATGCATGACTGACCCCAACACTGTACCTGTTGACAGGCCACATGACTGACCCAACACTGTACCTGTTGACAGGCCATGCATGACTGACCCTAACACTGTACCTGTTGACAGGCCATGCATGACTGACCCCAACACTGTACCTGTTGACAGGCCATGCATGACTGACCCCAACACTGTACCTGTTGACAGGCCATGCATGACTGACCCCAACACTGTACCTGTTGACAGGCCATGCATGACTGACCCCAACACTGTACCTGTTGACAGGCCATGCATGACTGACCCCAACACTGTACCTGTTGACAGGCCAACCATGACTGACCCCAACACTGTACCTGTTGACAGGCCATGCATGACTGACCCCAACACTGTACCTGTTGACAGGCCAACCATGACTGACCCCAACACTGTACCTGTTGACAGGCCAACCATGACTGACCCCAACACTGTACCTGTTGACAGGCCAACCATGACTGACCCCAACACTGTACCTGTTGACAGGCCAACCATGACTGACCCCAACACTGTACCTGTTGACAGGCCATCATGACTGACCCCAACACTGTACCTGTTGACAGGCCAACCATGACTGACCCCAACACTGTACCTGTTGAGAGGCCAACCATGACTGACCCCAACACTGTACCTGTTGACAGGCCATGCATGACTGACCCCAACACTGTACATGTTGACAGGCCAACCATGACTGACCCCAACACTGTACCTGTTGACAGGCCAACCATGACTGACCCCAACACTGTACCTGTTGACAGGCCAACCATGACTGACCCCAACACTGTACCTGTTGACAGGCCATGCATGACTGACCCCAACACTGTACCTGTTGACAGGCCAACCATGACTGACCCCAACACTGTACCTGTTGACAGGCCAACCATGACTGACCCCAACACTGTACCTGTTGACAGGCCAACCATGACTGACCCCAACACTGTACCTGTTGACAGGCCATGCATGACTGACCCCAACACTGTACATGTTGACAGGCCATGCATGACTGACCCCAACACTGTACCTGTTGACAGGCCAACCATGACTGACCCCAACACTGTACCTGTTGACAGGCCAACCATGACTGACCCCAACACTGTACCTGTTGACAGGCCAACCATGACTGACCCCAACACTGTACCTGTTGACAGGCCAACCATGACTGACCCCAAAGCTGTACCTGTTGACAGGCCAACCATGACTGACCCCAACACTGTACCTGTTGACAGGCCAACCATGACTGACCCCAACACTGTACCTGTTGACAGGCCAACCATGGGGGAGTGAAGGGCAAGCTGCCCAACAAGTCAGCGGCTGGAGGGAAGGAGGGCAGCGATGACGAACACGACGAACAACAGGGAGAGGAGGAAGAACTCAACAAGTCGGACACAGAGGACGAGGTGAGTTCAGTGGCCGTGAGGATGAGGCAGGTTCCCTTTTAGCGTCACTGAGGATGCTGTAACGTTCACTGTCACTGACGGAGGTGGAGTCACAGAGGGTGTGGTGGGTTCATTGGCATTGACGATGTCCAGTAGGTTTACTTCACTAAAGATGAGGTAGATTAAGTTCACTTTCACTGTGGATGAGGTCGACTCAGTGAGGATGAGGTAGGTTCACTGACACCGAGGATATTCACTTTCACAAAGGATGAGGTAGACTCGGTGAGGATAAGGTAGGTTCACCAAGACTGAGGATGTGCAATAGGTTCACTTTCGCAAAGGATGAGGTAGACTCAGTGAGGATGAGGTAGGCTCACTGGCACTGGGAATGTTCACTTTCACAAAGGATGAGGTAGACTCGGTGAGGATGAGGTAGGTTCCCTGGCACTGGGGATGTGCAGTAGGTTCACTTTCCCAAAGGATGAGGTAGATTCGGTGAGGATGAGGTAGGTTCACTGGCACTGGGGATGTGCAGTAGGTTCACTTTCCCAAAGGATGAGGTAGACTCGGTGAGGATGAGGTAGGTTCACTGGCACTGGGGATGTGCAGCTGGTTCATTTATACTGAGGATGCAGGAGGTTTACTGTCGGTGCATTATGCGTTATTCTAACAAAGTTGTGAGTGATTGTACAAACTCTCCATGGAACACATCGTCATTACATAATAATAATAATAAAGAGGATTTCTATAGCGCCCATCTACCACACAAGGTGGCAGCACAGGGCGCTTTACAATAACACTAACCACACACACACACAGCATCGAAACGAGGGGATTGGCAGGGCTGTGAAAAACAGTTCAGAAATAATTATTTGTGGTCAAAGAGGGCGTCATTCTGACCGCTTTCCACTGAGTGTGTGCCATTCGTGTGTGCATGATCAATATTGGATGAGAAAAAAGAAAGAAAAGAAGAGTAAGTTCTGAAGTTTGGAAAGAAATATGCAAAAAGATATTTTGATCTGTGAAAGCTGCCCCCCATCTTATTTGTGCATACAGGCTGTGAATGCTGTCGCTGCCCCCCCCCCCCCCCCCCCCCCCCCAACTTCTTTGTACATTGTCTACAGGACAGGTGATGGTGTTCTCCTCCTCATGCCTGTAACTGTGTTTTGCAGCCGGAGATTGAGATGAACTGGAACCTGATGCGTTTCCTGCCTGAGGCTGGTGCCTGTCAAACCAACTTCAGTGTGAGTATGCTGCATGCAGTCAGGGTTTACGTGAATCCGTAATTTCAGGTATTTTGCCAGCTAAGATCAGCATATACTGAAAACAAACTCAGCAATCGGTCAGATTTACTGGCTGTTATTTTGCTTGACTAATTCTCAACAAAAAAACGAAATAAATGCTGCAGAGGGAGGTGTGGTGTGGGTGTGTGCATGCATGCGTGTGTGTGTGTGTGTGTGCTAGACAGGGAAGGGAACATGTTTGTAAGTAGAGCTCTAGTAATAGTATCTTATAGATGGCAGTGTGTATCTGACCAGCTCAAATGATTGGCTGGTTTCTGTGAATCACTTTTCACTACCTTGTTCATGTCAAACCAGTTTGAAAAAATGTCTGGCATGATCACTGGCACAGTATTGGTCTTCCGCAAGTTTAGCTTGGACAGTGTCTCTTTTCTGTGCCCTCTCTGTTACTCTCTCTCCTATTTCTAGTGATCTAGTTCTGATTTCTCCCCTCACATCTTACCCTGCCCCCTATCCCCTCCTCATTCTCTTCTCCCCCCCCCCCCCCCCCCCCAACCATTTTGACTCCTGCCCCCCCCCCCCCCCCCAACACACACGCATCTCTCTCTCTCTCTCTCTCTTGTATATATGGACTAATGGAGATTAGTTTTGTCAGTGCAAACATATTTCTGTGCTTGTCACATTGTGAACACTGGCTACGTTCCCTCATTGTGATATTTATAAGCTTTTCGTGGATGTGAATTGGAGTGCTTATGATCCACAAGTGATAGCTGGGGACATTTTCTCTGTGAGCGTTTACTGTGTGTATTGATAACGGTATATTGTGTCTTCTTCTTTTTTTCCTTCTTTTTTTTAAACAGATAATGATACTTGACAGTTCACTCCCATGAACAAGCGTCACTGATGTAAACATTGTGTGTGTTTTTGACAGATGATGATAGCTGGCTACATTCTGTCGGTGTACACCCAGATGCAAGAGGAACTGCGGCAGGTGACACCTGGCAGCACACCCGTCAAACGGCGCCATGCCAGTCAGACACAGGTAGGATGTACAAGATGTGTCACCTGTCAAACATAACACCAGTTACAGAGTACACAAGTCAACCATCACACCTGTTACACACAGGCTACACCTGTCAGATCAGTCACCCACAGGCTGTGCTGGATTTACACACATCAAACATCACACCAGTCACACACAGGCTTCACCAGGTGCACACCTGTCAGATCAGTCACACACAGGCTTCACCAGGTGCACACCTATCAGATCAGTCACACACAGGCTTCTCCAGGTGCACACCTGTCAGATCAATCACACACAGGCTTCACCAGGTGCACACCTGTCAGATCAGTCCCACACAGGCTATACTAGGTGCACACCTGTCAGATCAGTCCCACACAGGCTTCACCAGGTGCACACCTGTCAGATCAGTCACACGCAGGCTATACCAGGTGCACACCTGTCAGATCAGTCCCACACAGGCTTCACCAGGTGCACACCTGTCAGATCAGTCACACACAGGCTATCACCAGGTGCACACCTGTCAGATCAGTCCCACACAGGCTTCACCAGGTGCACACCTGTCAGATCAGTCCCACACAGGCTTCACCAGGTGCACACCTGTCAGATCAGTCCCACACAGGCTTCACCAGGTGCACACCTGTCAGATCAGTCCCACACAGGCTTCACCAGGTGCACACCTGTCAGATCAGTCCCACACAGGCTTCACCAGGTGCACACCTGTCAGATCAGTCCCACACAGGCTTCACCAGGTGCACACCTGTCAGATCAGTCACACAGAGGTTACATGGTTACAGAGTTCGCCTGTCAGATGTCATAACAGGCTACACCTCTAAATGTGATCGACCAGCTACCTGTTTTATGTGTGTTTGTGTTGCAGCGAGTATTGGATGCCACAGTGACACCCTCCGTGGTGTCCTTCTCACAGGACCTGGTCCAGGGCGAGATGTCTCAGCAGATGTTTGCGTGAGTACCGTCACTGTACTAGACAACAGGCTGTCAGCCCCATTCCCCTACGTATGGTCTCACAAGATTTCTGACCGCTGTGTAGCACTGCGCCAACAGGTGAAATGCACAGTGATTTGAGTCTTGATCCCATCATCCTGACGAATGAAGTTTGCCTCATTTTTTTTGTCGCTGATATCTCTTGTCGTCAGGGAACAGATGCATGGCTACTGGGGGGGGGGGGGGGGGGGGCTGCTTTCATTGTTTTTCGTGTTTGTTGGTTTCACATTTATTTGTGTTACACGCATTTTTGGATATTTATTCACAGCATCACGCTGCATGCCTTGTCATTTAGGCAGGTGCATTTTTGCATTCATGTATATTGGGCAGCAAAGCCCTGAAGCATTTTTGGTTGTAACAGCAAACCAGGCTAATGAGGCTCCTGATGATAGTATCTTGAATGTGTAAATCCAGTGAAGTATGTGTATTGTAATTATGTCATTCAACATGCTGTTTTGATTATACTAGCCCCTTTTTAAGCACTTGTGTGTTTTTGTATGGTTCAGACTGACTCAGAAGATTCAGAAGAAGCTGTCTGGTAACCGTAGCAACAGCAGCCAGCTGTCGGCTGAGTTTCCACGGTTACCTGGTTCCCACCTGCCTCTCAACAACCCTGCGCTGGAGTTTGTCAAGTCTGTCTGCCAGGTACCTGACAACATTACACTCACCGTGTGTCCCCTGTTTGTGTGTGTGTGTGTGAGTGTGTGTGTGTGTGTGTGCACATGTCCATGTGTGGGTGTGCCTGTCCATGTGTGTCTGTATATGTGTATCTGCATATGTGTGCGTGAGATGCTACTTGCCTGCACACCTCCAAAGACACTATGCCATCAGTCACCTGGAGGAGAGAGATGTCAGAAGAAAAAGAGAAAGAGGAGAAAACAACAACAACAACAGCAATTGGCAATTTCACCTGGAGAAGTGAGGGGAAAAAAGACCTTGAAAGGTCAGTCAGACCAACATTGGAACTGTTTTAAATGCAACGTTGGAGTAACTTTGAGGAATAGGTCGGAGCACATAAGGGCTTTCTCAAGCACCTGGATAGCAGTGAAGTGAAGTGACATGCTGTTGCAGGTTCTGTCTCTGGACAGCAACATCAGCCTGCAGGTGAGCAAGATGCGGCGAGATCTGCTGAAGCTGATCGGTGTGGGGGAGTTCTCACCTGAAGCCAGCTTCAGTGACCCCTGTCTGTCCTATGTCCTGCCCGAGGTGAGAAATGGGCACAGTTCGCACATAACTTGGCTTGCAGACGGTCGTGGATGTGTCACATTTTTCATTGGACAACACCATAGACTTGTCAGAATGATCTGGATAATTCTTCTAAAGCGCCATTCTCTAACAAGTTAAATTCACTATGTTGTACAAACAACTTGACAAAATGCACATTTGCAGACATTTTGACAAAGAGAACTTTACGTATAGTATTCTACCCTAAACATAATCATCTAGCAACCAGTAACAGTTCATACATAATATACATACACAACCACACCCACTCATGGAAACGTACATACCGCAATCAGTCTCTTGTCATCCACTCAAATATGCATTACAATTAGCAAATTACCAATACTCTCTCAGAAACTCTCCCTTTAAGTCTCTTTGCATGCTTTTAGTATTCTTTTTTTAATTGAATTTCCTGCCCTTTTGTCTCACACAATTTTCCCCCTGTTTGGTTCTCAGCTGATGCAGTCTGGCTGGCTCATTTGTTTGTTTGTTTTAAAAAAAAATTGATGCAATGAATGTCAGAGTTTCTAAGTTTGTTGGGAATGGTTTGCAGCTGCTGACCAGCTGATACTTGTTTTCAGGTGATTTGCAAATCCTGCAACCACATACGTGACCTTGACCTCTGTCGTGACCCCTATCTGAGTCAGGATGGCTCAAGGTTGGTATTTCATCAGTGCACATGCTACATACACTGATACAGGGCTGGTGTACTGAGAAAGCTGCTCACAGGGTACAGCTACACTTTTAAAGGTGCTTTCCTCTGACTTTTGTGTCAAATGATTAGCTATGCAGAGCTGATAAAACTGCAAGCACTTAAGCTTTTCTAGCACTTCACTGGGTCTGTTTCAGTAATTATGATCCTAGAAAACACATTTCAATGCACAGATTCCCCTCTGTGATTAGAACAAGGTTCAAAGGGCTGGACATAAAAATGAGAAATTAATTATACAAAATAAACACCTTTTATATATATATATTCTCTATGGCGCCCCATTTCGTAAGAGCCCAGAGCACTTACAAAACATAAGGATACACACATTTGATCACACACATCTACACATTACATGTACTAAGTCACATACATTCATCAGTTTTGACTGATGCTTTTGGTTTGATATAGAAGCAAGTATGAATGGAAGTTTCACAGATGTCCCAGTTTTACATGATTATGTATACATTTTTGTAGAGCACTGTGTGCCCACCCTTGTCTGTGAGATACGGCGCTACAGAAACGACCGTTGTTATTGTGTTTCAGGTCATGGTCGTGCGTGCAGTGTGACACGCAGTATGACGTGGAGGAGATAGAGCACATGCTGGTGGCGGCCGTCCACCGCAAGTCCATGGCCTACGTCCTGCAGGACCTCAAGTGTCTCAAGTGCAGAATGGTGAGGCCTCACTTCCTGTCTGCTCTGGGCATGCCTGTCTGCCCGTTGCTCGTCTCACCTCCCACCTCCCCAACTTTCCTGTGGCAGAGCACTAAAGATGTGTGATGTTTGGGTCCACACTGCAAAGCATCTGCAACTACCAAAGGTTCCCCGTTTGGGCCAGTTCCCCTCCATGTTTAGAACAAGGCTTGAAGGAATGGACATAAGAATGAAAAAATATATATCTAGGTTATTAATCCTGTCCCATCTCGTAAGAATAGTGGGCCAGAATACAGCTTTGCTTGTGTCGTCTACAGCTGGGGACCCTTATTTCTTTCTTTCAGGTTCATTCAACTTTTGTTGTTGTTTTTTGTACAAAAAACTTTTTAAAGTGACATGCTGTGAGCAGTGATTGGGACTACTGCTTTGTTTTGGATGAATTTTGTTTTGTGTCACTTTCATGGTCGCCTGGGCATTGTACGGTAATAAATCCCTGCCACCCTCCCTTATTCTTTTGGGGTAATCTTTGTCAGGGTTCTGATGTATGTAGAGAAGCCTTGGCATGACAAAACAACAGATGTTGTCAGGGTGCTAATGTATGTAGAGAAGCCTTGGCATGACAAAACAACAGATGTTGTCAGGGTGCTAATGTATGTAGAGAAGCCTTGGCATGACAAAACAACAGATGTTGTCAGGGTTCTGATGTATGTAGAGAAGCCTTGGCATGACAAAACAACAGATGTTGTCAGGGTTCTGATGTATGTAGAGAAGCCTTGGCATGACAAAACAACAGATGTTGTCAGGGTTCTGATGTATGTAGAGAAGCCTTGGCATGACAAAACAACAGATGTTGTCAGGGTTCTGATGTATGTAGAGAAGCCTTGGCATGACAAAACAACAGATGTTGTCAGGGTGCTGATGTATGTAGAGAAGCCTTGGCATGACAAAACAACATGTTGTCAGGGTGCTAATGTATGTAGAGAACCCTTGGCATGACAAAACAACAGACTTTGTCAGGGTGCTAATTTATGTAGAGAGGCCCTGGCATGACAAAAGAAGAGACATGGTCAGGTGAACTGGGTGTGGAGAAAAGCTGAAGGAAACATGTGCTACCTGTGACAGGTGAAGGAGAACAACATGCGACGCTACTGCACCTGTGCTGGGGACTACAGCAACACCATTAGCAAGGCGGACTTTGGTCTGCAGCTCAACACCTTCCTCAGCATTGCCAGGTACAGCAAAGCACACGATCCCTGTGGGGTGGACATGATCCGTTTCCTTGTGGGGTGCACGACACACATGATCCATTTTCTTGTGGGGTGCACATAACCCCTTTTTCTTGTGGGGTGCACCTGATGCACATGACCCCTTTTTCTTGTGGGGTGCATGACACCCATCCGTTTTCTTGTGGGGTGAACATGACCCCTTTCCTTGTGGGGTGCACCTGATGCACATGACCCCTTTTTCTTGTGGAGTGCACGACATACATGATCCGTTTTCTTGTGGGGTGCACATGACCCCTTTCCTTGAGGGGTGCACCTGACGCACATGACCCCTTTCCTTGTGGGGTGCACCTGACGCACATGACCCCTTTCCTTGTGGGGTGCACCTGACGCACATGACCCCTTTCCTTGAGGGTGCCCTGTTCGGTTTGATGGTGAGAGCACCGTCACCTTGCAGCGTGTGTTTTGTGACACTGGGCTTCCTAAATGGAGGCCTTGCAGTCACACAGGGCAGAACTGTGGTGCACATCAGCAGTCTGGGTTTTGTGATGGAGATTGGCAGTGGCAGAGAAAAGATTGTACTGTGGGAGTATTTTACTGCTTTTTGTGTGTGGAATACATGATCAAATTGAAACAGATACATTTATCTCATCACTCCGTTTCAGACATCACGGCATATTACATTGTATAACATTGCAGAATATTTTGTTTAGTGTCACACCACTGTTTCAGACACTATCACACTGCATCATGTCACTGTTTTACATACTGTCACATTGTTTTAAATACCATCACATTGTATCACATCACTGTTTTACATGCTATCACATTGTATCATGTCACTCTGTTTCACACACACGTTGTTTCTCACACTATCACATTGTATGAGTCACTGTTTCACACAGTCACCTTGTATCACGTCACAGTTTCACTCTATCACATTGTATCGCGTCATTGTTTTACAGACTGTGACATTGTATCACATTGTTTTACATGCTGTCGCATTGTATCACATCACTGTTTTACATACTATCATGTAACACTGTTTCACACACTATTGCATTGTTTCACACACTATCAAATTGTATGAGTCACTGTTTCACACAGTCATATTGTACCACATCACCAATTCACACACTATCACATTGTATTGCATCACCATTTCACACACTGTCACATTGTATCATGTTGCTCTGTTTGTATCATGTTGCTCTGTTTCAGACACTATCACATGACACTTCTGGAGGAAACAGTTGACTGGATCATCAACATGAATCCAGGAATGGCACAGTCCTGATCCAGTGAGGTCACCATGCTAACATTCTGTTCTGCATCAACTGAATCACCTCTGAAACCCAGGATGTTGCAACATAATGCAGTGATATCACACTGATGTCTTGTCATATTTATGTTAAATGACTCAGAGGTGACAGTGTTAACATCAAAATTAGTGACATTGACGTGTGATTGATCTATCTAACATGGCATTTTGGGAGATCGTCATGAAATGATGATTGAAGATAGTTGATGAACCAGAATTTATTGTCTTGGAATCTGAAAGAGAATGAGGCTTTGGGCACATCTCAATCTGCAGCATCTGTAACAGCATTCAAGAGACGTCACATGTCCTTGTCTTGGAGCTTCCTCTGTGTTGTAACCCCTCTCACACAATTGCGCAAGCCCCATGCATTTACTATACGCAAGAAAGTCCAGATCTGTATGACAGGATGCATTTTAATTGACGGTAAAGCCGTCTCTCTCTCACTCAGTGCCTGCCACTCTGATGTTGGGTTGTGAAGTCGGTTGTTAGAACATACAATCTTTGACAGCTGCCAAGCTAGGGTGGGTGACATCACTGAATGAGGTCACTGGTACTAGTGGTAGTTCACTGCCTACATCAGTTTCTGGCCACATCACTAGTTTCCTGCCATTCATTTGCATGCAGGACTGATCACATTTCACAGCTCAGCATAATTCCCCACAAAACAACGTTTTTTCAGAGTGATGATTGTTCTGAACCATTCCTTCCACTAGTTCTGAGCTGGTCAACAGTAAGTGGCCTACCGGAGGTGAACAGACCAGCCAGGTATCTGGAAGTACCTGCAAAAGGCTGAGATCTAACCAGGCACTGGTAAAAATATTGATTGCCATGGAGGGTCCCAAGCTCGAGGACACCAAAAGTGGTGCTGTTAGCGTTATCCATCAGGCCTGCACAGAATTCTGCAGCAGACGCGAGAGGCAGAATTTCAACTAGGTAAGTGCAGGATTGGTCTTAAAAAATTGCTGTCAGTTTGATTGGCATATTGTTTGATTGTACGCATTTTTTTCTCAAGATCTGTGTGCTGTACATAAGTTTTTAGAAATGTTTGCTGCTGCTGCTGGTTTTTCATTGTCATCAAGGTGCAGACTCTTGGGCTTATGGTGGAGCGGTCTCATGGTGGAGCAGTCAGTGACAGTTTGTAGAGCATGGATGCGTTCACGCTGCCATAACAGCCGTTTGCTTCTGCAAAGGAACTGAGTAGGACAGAAATGAATGAGGGATAAAATAATGTCTGATGTATTTCTTGGTAGAAAACCCAGTCTTCTAGTTCAAGGGGTGAATCTGTAAGCCACATGGCAAAACAGTGAGCACACGGTGCTATGTCTACTCCTGTTGTGTAGTTCTGGTTGGTTATTGTAAAAATGTATGTATTAGGTCCATTCTTGCATCACAGATGTTCGGACTGTATAAACTATAATAATAAACTTGCATGTATAGCTTGTTTACTGCACAACTTTTGGGTTGTGGGCTTCATCAAAAAGTACTGCTATCACTGTTTCAGACAAAGTAACCGTGACCTGAATTGTGGTTCAAAACAGCTCTAGAAAATGAATGACATTTTTGTACACTTTAATGGATACATATAAATGTATGTTTGTTTTTGCAACTGCAAATAAGTGTATCCTTTAGTTGTATTTAAAAAAAAAAAGAAGGTGCATGAGTTTTTGTGTAACTTGCTGATCATATGCTGATGTCTTGGTAATTGTAAGATAGTCTGATATCTCTTACGTGACAAGACTAAATAAAATGGAAGAAGAAATTTGATGTCAACAGTAAAACTGCTTGATGTGTTATGTATTGCACCATACATATTGACTTCCTGCACTCATTCCCACTGACAAGAGTAACCAGTGACTACCTTTTAAGAGAGAACTGTTTCTATTACAAGGGATGGTACAGTCCCATAGTACTGGTTGCATATCCAGCTTAAGGTCACTGTGTAACATTAATTTATATTGACATTGTGGTGTCAGTAAGGCTGACAACACTCAGTTGATGTATTGGCTGTGCAGATTGTTGATTCCACTTGCAAAATAACCAAGACTAAAGTCGTAAAGAACATGGGTTTGTTTTGTGCAGACCACTCTCTCTCTCTCTCACACACACACACACACACACACACACACACACACACACACACACACACACATAATCAAAAACACACACACACACACACACACACACATAATCACACACACACACACCATGACAGTCACACACACACATGAACATCCATACAATCACACACACATGCATACCTCGGCAGTCAACTCAAACATGCATGCGTGCACACACACACACACATGTCATAACGCATTCATTCTGCATATATAACAAAAAACTTCATTGTACTTGTATTCGAAAATAATATTCTTTCAAAAAAATAAGCTCACATGAATATATGGACTGAAGTAATTCTTTTGACACCATGTAAGAGACAAGACAATTAAAAATGCCACTCTACATCAAAACTAAAGACACTGTATATCTAGACTTTGAGATCGCCCGGATATAACTATACTGGTTGAGTAGGCGTAAAACACCAAGTTACTTACTAAGACTTTGAGACTGTCTTTGTGCAACAGGGCCAGTGTAGGAGGAATGTGTGTATCTGTGCAGTTGTCCAGTCACCAGTAAATTATAAACCTGACATGTCAATTTGTGAGACAGCACTCTTCAGTCATGGCGTGTGTGCATGCCATGCTGTGTGTGCATGCAATGATGTGTGGATGCCATGGTGTGTGTGCATGCTGTGTGCATACTAAGGTAAGTGTGCATGTGCATACTGTAGACATGTGCATACTGTCAGAAGTGTGCATGCCATATATATTGAATATATGCCACACTGTGTGAATGCCATGGTGTGTGTTTGTAAACCACCTCATTGAACACATTGATCCAATGAGGCTCTTAATACCTACTGTTTCATTTGATCTGCTGAGAAATCAATATTGTATGGGCAATGACTGCCCCCCCCCCCCCCCCCCCCCCCGACCAATTCAAGGAGTTAGTTGCATCACAAGTTATTAGCTGGATTTTATGTCCTGTCAGCCGCATTGGGTCACCTATGAACAATCACACTCTGTCAATAAAATACTCATTTCGGAACTGTTCTCATGTTATATAAAAAAGGAATGGACAGAAACAAAAACAACCAAAAATATATTAATTCATAATGGCAAATATGCCAGTGCCACACACCTGCACATGCACCTGTCGAATATCATCTCCTAGGTGCTAAACAAGAGTCATACAAAAAAAGCATGTGTCTTAACAAAAAGTATAGGAGAATTTTCTCAACAACAACAAAAACAAAAAAGGCATGAGAATGGACCATTTTGCAGAAAAACGACAATTCAGAGCAAAGAGGCAGAAGGAGAGGGGGGTTGGAAAAGGGGAATCAAATGACAGCCCTGATATTCCAGACAGGGGAGGGGCATCAGACATTGCCGGCCTCCCAGTGGGGGCATGTCAAGATATTTTAAGACAATACAAACACAATGGTACATGCAAATTGTAGATCACGATTGTTATTACTTAACAATTAACAAATAATGTACACATGTTTACATGTTCAAATAATAACAAATACAGTGTATACTTGTATAGATGCACAAAGATTTATTTTCCATGTTTATCATTCATGATTTTGAAGTTAACATTAGAAAATGTGCTGCATTCTTTTTCCTGGATGTGTAGTTTGTGAAAAAAACAACCAGAAAATAGACCTCAATGATTTGTATATCTGCACAAAATAGATTTGTTTTTTTAAACGGGCAAATGCAATAAACCAGCCTTATGCAATCTTAACATTTTTTAACTTTGTTCTTCATGACAGTACAACTGAACATAAGTGATAACAGATAAAACTGTCATTTTCAGTCTTCCTCTCAAACAGCATTTGTGACTGACAATAGAGTAAAACTATTGTCATCTTCCCATCATATAACTGATGGCAGAGTAAAGTTGTAATTTTTTCCATCTTACTCTCAAACAGCACTTGTGACGGATAAGAACTGATGATAGAGTAAAACCCATCTTTGCATCATATAACTGATGGCAAATAAAACTGTCATCTTACCATCTTCCTCTCAAAGGGCATTTGAGACTTGATAACTCGATGAGAGTAGTTTTCATCTGTCTCTCAAATGTCGGTTAAGATTCATGACACAGTAAAATTAATTTTTCTATCTTCAAAGTAAACATTTCTGCACGCACACTGAAAGCCCAACTAGACTGATGATAATTTAGAACAGAGTAAAACTGGTGGTCATTTTTGTGCCTTCTGTCATGTTCAGTGCCCAACTTCCCCATGCAAGACTACACACATTCATTAAACTTAAAGGTCTGGCTTGTCCATTTGAAAATAATGATAACAGCAGTGATTTCTATAGCACCGTATCTCACCAAAAGCACACCACGCTTTACAAGACCAACAAAAATGTATACATAAAACCTCAAAAATAATCATATTCCTCGCCAGGTGGCGCACAGAAGGAAATGGAGAGGCGGTGTGTGTCAAAATGAAGGCATAATTTGTTATCATTTGTTTGTAGCAGTGAGTTTTCAACATAAAAAGCAAACAATAAACAGCCTGCTGGCACAGAGAAAAGAGAAATGGGACTGCAGTGTCTGCTGACAAAGTCCTTGCAAGTCAGAACCAGGTTACTGCTCAGAAAAGCAACAAGAAAGAAACCGAACAGTGAAAACCAGCATACCAGGATCTTCACTCAAAAAATTCTAATTTTGATTTGAGATGACGGACCTAATGCCTGAGGTCGTTTTGTGTTGTTTTTCTTTTTCTGGTTGTTCACTAGCAGTCCATGCAGTTTGACAAACATCTATTGTTAAGAAAGATGAACTGTTCATAACTTGTTTATATATGCACCAAGCATTACTGTATACATCATACTGTCAGTACTGACAGTACTGTCAATGAATAATGATAATTTAAAAGGTGCATAAAACTTTGATAGAAGAGCATGCATGTCCACAGTGCTGGGGTTGGGGAGAAAGAGGCACACATTTTCACCCACTGGAAGAATCACAATGAATCAAGCACATACACACGCACACACACACACATGGGTAAACCTCAGTACAACATTTTGCGGTACAGCACATATATATATATATATATATATATATATATATATAGGTGGAGGTGGAAAGCGAGAGTGTGATCCGAGTTAGCTCAAGCTTCATTCATCTGGTCCTTTCAGTAAACCTGTAAAAAAATACCGCTATGATGGAATACCTGTATGTTTTCTTCATACTGGTTCGTAACTCAGATATATTGTAATGCTGGTTTCGAGCATTTGTCTCAATGTACTTTCTCAGTGGATAAATTCTGTAAATGGGTAATGGGATAAATAACTCACTGAATAAATTGAACAGATTATATGGTCCAATGAGGCAATATCGCACTGAATGAATGAAAATTTAACAAAAACTTGCATGTTCACAGTGCATGTCATGTAGGCTCTACAAGCTAAAACTACCAATAAAATACACAGCCCACAAACTGCCCCCCCCCCTCCCCCTCCCACCTGTACAACTATATTATAGTAAAATACATATCGCTTCACATGATCCAACGAGAACATGAAGTTTAACACAAAATGAAGTTAACAGAAGAAAAAGTTAAAACGTTTCTTTTTTTTAAGCCTCCATAAATTAATGTTTCTTTTCCTGTGGAAATTAATGTTTCTTTTCCAGAAGAAGAAATCATAATGATGGTGTAAATATGAAACCTACAGAAATCAGCTCAGATTCCAAGACATGAAATCCCATATGTTCCATACTCACTGCGCTTTACAACATTCTCCAACATTTTCTAAGTTTCACAAACATAATACATATAATTATGACAACTAACAATGTATAATATACAAGTACATGTGCCATATGAGAAGCAGCAATATATAAAGAAAATGAATCATTATATTACTACCTACCCTTAATTTCATCCCTCCCAGTCCCCACCCCTACCTGACACACACACGCGTGCGCACACACACACACACGAATATGAAACAGCGGTTGGCATATACAAATCAATCAGAAGGCTTGGTGAAAGAAATGCGTTTTTAGGTTAACTTTGAAAGTTGGAAGGAGGGAGAAGCTCTCAGGTCGGCCGGAAGCGAGTTCCAGACAGTCGGAGCAATGTAACCAGAAGAACGTTCACCAAAGGTTTTCAGGTTTGTTTTTGGAATTATGAGCAGCCTTTTTGTCGAAGAATGAAGGGAGTGCGATGGTTGATATGTGCAGAGAGAAGAAGACAGGTATGGCGGAAGAGTGCTGTCAAAGTGATGGAAAGCGAGCGTTGCAAGCTTGTACTAGAATTCAGTATTTTACTGGGAGCCAGTGGAGTTCTTTCAAAAGTGGTGTGAATGACCGTGTGAATAGGAAACAGAACCCCATATATACCATAATGATGGTGTGAACAGGAAACAACCTACTGAAATCAGCTCACATTCCAAGATGTCAAAGTGCGAAATGAGTAAATCAGTCGGGTGCAGGCAGAAAGCGCCAAGTGCCAAGACTGGGTGACTGTTTAGACTAGCCGGCCACCTGGGAGGGGCAGAGGAAAGAGGGCCGGGGATGGGTGTGGCAGTCCACAGGGACTGTGAGCGAGGACTCTAACCACGGCAGCCTAGAATCTTAGTATACTAACCAAGGTTCCTTCAGGGTTGAGTTACGTTGCTTAACTCGAACAAGTACAAGGTACTAGAGGACAAGCGTCCTCAGTCTAGTAAGCCAACGGGATAGCATTGTTTGCACTACGTGCATGCTAACACTGTCAAAGAACGGGTTAGTACGAACTAATTACTGTGGGGACAGTGAGGTAACGGGATCTGGCCAGGATACGGGAAGAGATGTTTACACCGCTGGAAAGGTTATTGACACAAGGGAAGGAACTTGGATATGAAGGGGAGGAGTTGTGGAAATTTGTTGAAAGTCAGCAGAAGGCAGAGAGAGATGAATGGGCGGAACGTAGACGTGTAGAACATGAACAGCTTGAGATGGAAAAGCTGAGATTAACTGCTGAGGCGCAGAGGCTGAAGCAGGAGGCAGACCTCAGGAAGGCAGAGATAGACTTATAGCGGCTTAGGCTTGAACGGACGAACATCACCGTACAAGCAAACGGGGATGCGGATAGCACAGATTCGGGTCGTCGGAGGCATGACCGAAACTTCCGAAATTTCAAGAAGAGGGAGACTCAATCGATGCATACATCGATAGGTTCAAAGCCTTTGCGGAAAATCAGGGATGGGAGGAGAGCGAGCGGGCATTGACGTTATCGGCCCTTCACGTCTTCTCTACGCTGTCGAAGGCGGACCAAAGAGACTACAAGAAACTGAGAGAAACGCTAATGAAGGGGTACGACCTCACCGAGGAGGGTTTCCGCTTGGAAATTCCGTCAGACTAGGATTCAGTCGGGTGAGATGTATGCCCAGTTTGGTGTCCGCTTAGACCACCATTTCAACAAATGGCTCGAGCTGAGTGACGTTGGCAAGGATTTTGTCAAACTAAAGAGTCTCTTGATCCGAGAACAGATTTTGAGCGGGTAAGGGCCTGAACTCACTGTTCATTTGAAAGAAAGGAAACCACAAACCACGGAAGAGCTGCTCGAAGCGGCCGAGGTATATTGCGAAACGTGATCCGGTCAAACCACCGTGGTTGGGATTAGGACAGCAAATAAGGCCGCTCAAGTCCGAGAGGGACAAAAACGGTCCAGGTAGTCCAAGTGGTGCGAAAGAACATTCGCCAGAGGCTAAGACCGCGAGACCTCAAAGGGTAGAAGGTAGAGCGGAACTGCGTGAGTGTTTTATCTGCCGCAAGAAAGGGCATATTGCGACTGTCGCAATAAGACACCAAAGGTTGGTGCCTTGCACGAAGTGCCATTTCAGGGCGGGACTGAAATGGAGGCCGAGGGTTCACAGCCACGTGATGGCCAGGTGGGGTCAGGCAAGTTGACATTGTTTGGGATGCGCAATGCTGAGGCAGCAGCAGAACTGCCCGTGTGCAAGGGAGCGATTGGTGATCGGGAGGTGGACGTCTTGAGAGACACAGGGTGTTTGACTGCAGTGGTGAGGGCATCATTCGTGACAGACAGGGAATACACAGGCAAACGTAAAATGTGTGTACTGATTGACGGCACGGTGAGGGAGTTTGAGACTGCTAAACTAGGAGTCAGCACTCCGTTCTTTACAGGACAGCTAGAGGCTCTTGTCATGCAAAGTCCCCTGTGCGATTTGATGACTGGGAATGTGCCAGGTGCAAGGGGTCCCCATGACCCAGCTGCAGTAGAAACAAGGGGTCAAAGGCAGAAGGCGATGAGGCCGTTGAGTACACCTTGTGGAAAGCAAGGCGTCAAAGCCACACCTTTAGAGGTTAAGGGGGGCAGAGAAGGGGACTCGTCCTGTACGTGGATTGTGGGATGAGCCAAGGGGGGGGGGGGGGGGTGGGGGGGGGCAGAAGGAAGTCTGGGGAGGTACAGTCGTGGTTCAGGTGAACAAGGGACTGTTGTACCGGGTTTTTAAAAGCTCCAAGACAGGACGGGTGACGTCGCAGTTGGTCGTGCCGTCCAAGTTCCGTGAGAAGGTAATGGCAGTTGGCCATGAGGCCCTCAGGTCGGGCCATCTCGGGAAGGGGAAGACTGCAGACAGGATTATGAGCTGCTTTTGTTGGCCAGGAGCGATGGCCGATATAAAGCGATTATGTGCGTCTTGGGACAGTTGTCAGAGGGCAAGTCCAAGAGGGAGCACAAGGAAGGTGCCGTTGGTGAGGAGCAGAAGCTGTCCACTCACACACTGGCTGTTGAGAGGCAGAAGCTGTCCGCTGATACACCGGCTGATGAGGGGCAGAAGCTGTCCGCTGATACACTGGCTGGTGAGGGGCAGAAGCTGTCCGCTGATACACTGGCTGGTGAGGGGCAGAAGCTGTCCGCTGATACACTGGCTGGTGAGGGGCAGAAGCTGTCCGCTGATACACTGGCTGGTGAGGGGCAGAAGCTGTCCGCTGATACACTGGCTGGTGAGGGGCAGAAGCTGTCCGCTGATACACTGGCTGGTGAGGGGCAGAAGCTGTCCGCTGATACACTGGCTGGTGAGGGGCAGAAGCTGTCCGCTGATACACTGGCTGGTGAGGGGTAGAAAGGGCGCTATCCACAGTGAAGTAAAGGCTAGCGTCACAGCCAATCCTGAAACTGCCGGATATGTCCAATACATTCACTCAGCCGAAAGCTCTCCAAGTGTGAACAAGGGTATGCCACTGTCGAGAAGGAATGCTTGGCGGTAGTCTGGGGAGTACAAAAGTTCCAGAAGTACTTGTATGGCAAAGAGTTTGTCCTGGAGACAGATCACCAGCCTTTAAGCTTCCTGCAAACAGCAATCTTGAAAAACGGTCTGGTGTTGCGGTGGGCCATGACTCTTCAGCCCTACAGATACCGTATCATCTACTGACATTCCCGGCAGGGAGAATGTTGGGGCGGATTACATGAGCCGCGCGGGCATGCTGTAATCCAGATTCTGAACCAAGGTTTTGGCTGAGAATGTTTTTTCTTCTTTTCGGTCATAGCTAGAATAGCCGTAGTATGTAGACTGCATGCGATGTAGCGACAAGGAGGTCTGTCTCAAGCTTCTCGATAAGGCGATTCACAAACGGCGACAGTATGTTGCATACTGACCCGAGTTAATTTTGTACATATCTATGATGTCGTTCATTTGAAATAATCACCACTTTGCGTGGAGTTGACTGCCAGCGAACTTGCCTTTCAACGTAAAACTTTGGACAATTATATATATACTTTCTATTCGTGTGCGATTTCGCCCTTTGGTGTAGTTAAAACAATGTGTAGCATTGTCTTTAAGCAAGTGTCAAAGTGCAAAATGAGTAAATCAGTCGGGTGCAGGCAGGAAGTGCCAAGTGCCAAGACTGGGCGACTGTTTAGACTAGCCGGCCACCTGGGAGGGAGAGAGGAAAGGGGGCCGGGGATGGGTGTGGCGATGGCTCGGCAGGCAGTGGGAACGTTGGGTCACGGTGACCAATGTCAGCCTCTAGGGACAGCAGACGTGGGGAGGGGAGAGATATGGTGATGAGTAGGGGTGATTTGTGCCGGACCTTAGTGAGAAAATCACATAGAAAGTTCCAGACACTCTGGACAGAAAATAGTTCCTGTTTAAAATAATTCAATAAACTGAAGAACTGCCGTTTGTTTTGGAACATAACCTGACTGCATGCTAAGTAGTGTTAGCACATTATTATTACGTTTGATGGTATATCTTTCTATTGTATATCGAAATGGAATTGGAGTGATGAATATCCAATTAGCGGAAATACAAAATGCAGAGAAGGGGAAAAAGGAGGGTGGGTTTTTGAGACTGAGGGGGAGTTGGCGGGCTTGGTACCAAGCCGGAGGGAGGATGTAACGAGAAAGAGAGAGAGGAAAAGAGACTGGAGGAGGAGGGTGTCAGAAAAACAACACATGCTGGATAAACTGTGTGGAAGACAGTGGCTGAAGAGGAGTGTGTGAAGTGTGTCACCACCTGAGGACTGTGTATAGATCCACAGTGCGTGAAGGACCGTCATTACAGCAAGTTAGGGCTACAATCTGGTACCACCAGCCCATGTCGACATCTCTGGCGGGGTCATGATCACCACGCTTGGCGGTTGAACTTTCATGGTGTCGCTAGTGACGGTGAACACTGAATGGGATGCCAACCAGTGGCAGTGTGTCTCCCCTGGTGACGGTGAACAATCGGATGTCATCCAGTGACAGCGACTCCCTGGTTTTCTTCGGCAGCTCGCTGTGGAACTCAAGAACTCATGATGCCAGCGTGTGGGTGAATGAGTGTGTGCAAGCCTGGCCAGGTCAGTAGTCGGTTTATTTACTAATTAGTACCCGGGTTTTAAGTTAGCGCAGTGGTTTAGTGTTACAATAGTGAACAGTTAAAACCTGAATCTTTTCATTGTAGCTGTGTGTGGTGGTGCGGGAAATTGTGTGCGCGGACGCCCACAAGAGGATGGGTGTATGAACGAGCGAGCGCATGCGTGTGTAGAAGACGAGAGTGAGGGCTGTGGGGCTAAAAGCACATAACAGTAACAAAACAACAGTAACATCTCTATCCCCCCCGTGACACATGACATAAAACCCCATATATACCATAATGATGGTGTGAACAGGAAACAGAACCTACAGAAATCAGCTCATATTCCAAGACATAAAACCCCATATATATACCATAATGATGGCGTGAACAGGAAACAGAACCTACTGAAATTGGCTTAGATTTCAAGACATGAAACCTGAAACTGAAGCTCATCCTGACGAGAGACCACCGTCTTGCTTAACTGAGACCACTTTTTTCTGAAACAAGTCTGCTTCGGGTTTCTACATCCATAAATCTCTGACCAAGAGCCACAACTCTTCTCAGAGACCACATTTCACTGACTTATTACAAGGTTGGCTTAAAGAAACTAGCCATCTTAGTCCCAGTGCAAAAAACCACATGACTTTCTGCATTTTAGTCATTATTTTTCTGTAGGATTATTTCTTTGATCTGCTGACCAATTTTACAACAGCAAAGAAAGAGGGAGAAAAAAGAAAGTAAAAAGATGAAGACATTACTGTCAGTTAAAATAGCTTAGGTCACACCTTTTCTAGAACGCTGCAATACATCCTCTAAAGTTTACTCCACAAACACTATAAATTGAAAAGAAAAGTGGTGATAAAAATGAAAACCAAATGGATTCCTTCTGTGACCTGTACCTAGAACAGCAAGCTTCTGGTGTTCTATCCATGACATCAAAGACACTTTGGTGATGTCAATCATTCAAAGTAAAATGAGGGAAAGAATGCAAAACAGAAATAGCTCATGACAAAAAAACCCATCAGTGATGATGATAACTTATAAAACTTATATTAAATCAATGATACTTTCAACTGGATTTTTTTTACTGCAAAACATGTTCTTTGTACCTGTTCAAAGCACTTGTAGAGCGATTCAAATCTGAGAGGGCTTGTTCCTTTAAAAGAGGGGTTGCATGGTAAAGTAATATCAATAATGGGCTCCATGGTAAAGTAATATCAATAATAATTCATGTGTACCAGTGGAAAATTCTTCCCATCTGGATTTAACAGTGCAGAAATAACAACAGTCATCACATGAATACTTTTCTGTTCTGGAAATCATTTGACATACCAATCAGGATGTAAAAACTGACCAGACTAGGAGATCATAAAGATGCCCATTCAGGACAGGTGAAATGGTAAAGTAATATCAATAATAATTCATGTGTACCAGTGGAAAATTCTTCCCATCTGGATTTAACAGTGCAGAAATAACAACAGTCATCACATGAATACTTTTCTGTTCTGGAAATCATTTGACATACCAATCAGGATGTAAAAACTGACCAGACTAGGAGATCATAAAGATGCCCATTCAGGACAGGTGAAAATGTGTCCTCTTGTTCCCTGAACATGCATCAACTAACATGTAAATAAAACAACTGGTACACTATGCCATGTGAGCTAACACACAACTGGTACACAATTGGTACTTAACACACAGTCAGTATTTTGGCAACAGTCTCCTCCGCATCAACTGTAAACAAAAGCACTCACTGTCACATGAAGTACAGGTGAACTTCAACATCACTTCATGAGTGGGAGACAAGCACAAACAGGAGGGGGAGAAGAAGACAGAAAATATCCAAGACGTACCTGTACACCTGTGAATTTCAGGCCGCAGGTGAAGATTTGGCAAAATTTGCTTCCCTTAGATTTCTCCCAAAACTACGTCACGCTGTTCCTGGGATCAGGACCCACGTCCTCTGCATTCAGCAGTGACATTTCCTGATCGGAGACAGCTGTCCTCTCTTCCACACCTGTGCCTCGTGAAGTCTTCGACATTTTCACAACGCTCACCTCAGAACCCTCACTGTCACTGCTGCCAAAGTTCCTCTGGCGCAGAATCCGCACAATTTCTGACAGCAGCACGATGGTGAGGCCGGAGCTCATCATGGCGGCTGTCCTGAAGGGAAACCACTGTCCAGTCTCGGGATTCCAGTCGCTGTAGTAAATAAACGGCTGCAGGCCCACGGTGGGTTCGCCGGCCCCCACCCTCATCACCACCCCCACAAGGAAGCCAGCCACTGAGCCCAGGGCGCTGCCGCGCTCGGCCAGGAAGATGGCGTAGGTCAGCTGCGGCAGGATGATGACGTAGACGATGTCGGCAGCCAGGATGAAGATGCCGTAAATGATGGGTACTGAGAGGGAGATGGCGGTGGCCACCAGCCCCACGCTCAAGACAGAGAGGCGCTGGACCACCATCAGGTGTCTGTTGGAGGCCTGGCCAGGAAGCACAGAGTTCACCATGTAATGGATTGATAAACAACAACAAAAATATCGCCCCCCGCCCCAACTCCACCCCCCTGAAGCAGAAACCAGCAAGGGAAAAACAGAATCAGGATACAACACACACCAAATGCACACAAATAATTTGTGTGTGTGTGTGCATGTTTAACTTGTGGACATATTTTGTTATTTTGATAATTGTAAGCTCAATCTAATATCACTTACATGAAAAGACTTTAAATAAAAAGAAAGAAGAAGCACACAAATGCAGTCTTTGAAACAAAAAAATGCTACAGGTCTATACATTAGAAGTAAGCTAACACACAATCAAAGCCATACAGAAACAAGATCACACTAGACTGACATCTAAAACGTAAGCAACCCCTTCCACCAAATCAAGAAAGAAAGAAAAGAAACTGAGCAACAGTAAGTTTCAAATGCCTGGCTGACCATCCAGCTGCTGCATTCCCTTTCTCTGTCCTACCTTGAGTCTGAAGAGGCCGTGGTAGATGTTGTGGGTGAACATGGCACTGGAGCCCAGGATCGCACTGTCCATGGATGACATCACCGCCGCTGAGATGGCTCCCAGACCTGCACAACCAACAGCAAATTATACATGTCATGGATAGCATCACATGTGCCCGAATCAACAGCTGCAGAACCAGCAGTCACAGACCTGAAACAGAAGAAGGCTCAAACATCACCACTGCCGAGATGGCTCCGAGACCTGCATAATTTTACCCACAGTCACCGGCACAGTGAATTATACATGTCACGAATAACATCACAGGTGCCCAAATCAACAACTGCAAAACGCAGCAGCCATAGACCTGAAACAGAAGAAGGCCCTGATGCAGTGTCAACAAACAAGAGAGGTTATTAGCAATTTGATGGATGTTAAACAAACACAACTGCAGGCACCTCAGGTCTTTGTTGTGTTTACCATCTTTCAGGCACTAATTAACTCCCTTGCCTTGTTTGTTGATTCAGCAGTCACAGAAAAAGCAAACTATGTCATGGGCAACAAGACAGCTGCTGTTCATGGCCTGCAGTTATTGGATACTATTTTGTGCTTGTCATACATGTATGCGTGTGTGTGTATGCGTGTGTGCGTGTGTGTGTGTGTGTGTGTGTGTGTGTGTGTTTCCCCTTTCTTCATTTATTTTTGGAAAGGGGAAAGGGAAAGCTGTCTATGCTTTTGTGTAACCTCAAACATATAGAACGGGGGGCAAGCGACAAACCATGGCACAGGTAATTACATGTGTTTTTACCTATTTGTTCTTGATGCCCAGAGTCACAGTTCATTGAGAAAGGTGTCAAGGAAAGCAAAAATGTTCAATACAATGTATAGTATATGGTTGGTATTGTTCTTACAATACAATGTTATGTTGGTGTTGTTCGAGTTGATACTTTTTCATGTCTCTAGCCTAAAACAGTAATAACCTGTTCTGAGACTTTCTGTGTGCATTCCTACTGGGTTGTCTTTTAGCTTACAGTCCTGATTAAATCAAATACAAAGGTGAAAATAGCAGGCATAGCGTAATATTCAAAACCAAAAGAGACCAAACTGAAACAATCCAACCTGACAGAATTGGACATACCCAATGGCTTCTAATTCAGTTCAGATGTCATTTTGCCTTTTCCACATTTTTATGCAGGTGTATGTTTACAGGCAGGCACACCTGGAATGGGGACAGCACAGTTGGTAGTGTCTGACTAAAAATCCAGGTGAAATACTGACACAGGTTCCAGTCCCCAGTGTGGCAAAGGATTTTTCTCCCAGAGTCAACTTCCAGTGGTAGCCTCTTATGTTGTCTATTCAGCCCCTGTGTGCAATCACATGCATTAACATACATGTGCACATTAAAAATTCCGGTAGCTGGCAGCCATACCATTGTTTGGAAACATGAAAATACTAGGATTGGGTAGCATGGATCTTGCGGCTGCTGTGCCTTACCCAGGTATGGTGACCAAAATTTCCCGCAAAAGACAGCGAAAGTATGTTACAGGTTTTGACCAACAGATGTGAGAGATTCATCCCAGAAGCTTGGCGGCCTTGCCCTCACTTCATCCACTCTCCATTTATTTAGCTGAACAAAAAAGAAATGTGGAATTTACTGTACCCAAAAGTGTTATAATATCAGCAGTAAATGACCACTCTCTGTTAAGTCTGGAAATCTACAGTCTGAAAGTGTTATAATATCAGCCGTGAATGACCACTCTCTGTCAAGTCGCAGACACTTCACGCACCTTATTTGCCAGGAACCTTGAAATTTATCATAGCAAATATGTTCACTGTTGGAAGGTTTGAGCTCAACTGGTTCTGCTTATTCCTACGTGGTATATGCAGTGGTGCTTATTTTTTAACTGCTTTGGGTGCAAAAGAGAGAGAGAAAAAGAGAGGGGGAGGGGGGGGAAGCAACAATGCAGGACAAAGATGAAAGGGAGTTGAATGAAGCATGGAGGGGGGTGCAGACAGGAAGAGACTGACTGACCCAGGGCAGACACTGCAGATGGTGTAAATTCTTTCAACACCAGCGGTAACACCAGGCTGGCTTGGCTGACGTTGGGGTCCAGGGGAGACTGTCCAAACTCTGTTCCTGTCCAGTCTGCAAACATACCGGCACTGATCAACACACAAACATACCGGCACTGATCAACACACAAACATACCGGCACTGATCAACACACAAACATACCGGCACTGATCAACACACAAACATACCGGCACTGATCAACACACAAACATACCGGCACTGATCAACACACAAACATACCGGCACTGATCAACACACAAACATACCGGCACTGATCAACACACAAACATACCGGCACTGATCAACACACAAACATACCGGCACTGATCAACACACAAACATACCGGCACTGATCAACACACAAACATACCGGCACTGATCAACACACAAACATATTGACACTGATGAACACACAAACACAGTGATGAACACACAAACATACCGGCACTGATGAACACACAAACATACTGGCACTGAAGAACACACACAACATACCAGCATTGATGAACACACAAATATACCAGCACTCATGAACACACAAAATACCAGCACCAATGAACACGCAACCTCACTGGCACTGATGAATGCACATATAGGCACTGATGAACACAAACATACCAGCACTGATGAACATAAGCATACCAGTACTCATGAACAAACATACCAGCACTAATGAACACACAAACATACCAGCACTGATGAACACACAAAGACACCAGCACTGATGAACACACAAACATACTAGTACTAATGAACACACAAATATACCAGCACTAATGAACACACAAAGACACCAGCACTGATGAACACACAAACATACCACACACACACACACACACACACTCTCTCTCTCTCTCTCTCACACACCACAACACAAACAGACACACTCACTGGCAGAGGTGGCCACAGCTCCAATAATAACGGAAGGGATGGCAAAGAGAACGGCCCCAAAGGCCCCCACCACGGACAGCACCACCGCCTGGGAGGAGCTGTGCACCGACAGCACACGCTGGAAGTAGGCCTGCCATGGAATGCTGCCCAGCGACTGCAACAACAACATGACACCACCACTGATACCTACAGAACATGCCATGGCTACAGCTGTATGACATTAACACTGACATCCACTACCATGGCAACAGCAATATGACATCATTGACATCCATTGCCATAGCAACAGCAATATGACATTACTGATGTCCACTGCCATGGCAACAGCAATATGACATTAACACTGACATCCAGCCATGGCAACAGCAATATGACATCACCACTGACATCCACTGCCATGGCAACAGCAATATGACATCACCACTGACACTGACAGCACTCGCTGGAAGCAGGCCCACACAGACTATTGCCCCCAGTGACTGCAACAAAACAATAACTACAATATTACAACCAACACCAATAAAAATAACAACACCTGAGAACACTATCTCACACGACATCATCCCTGTTTTAAACACTCTTAGTGCCAGTTGTTTTGCGTTTAACAGGCTCAACTTGTTGGTGGTTGATGGTTTGGGCATTTTTATATCATTTTTTTATTTTAGTGTTTTTTTGTTGTTGTGTGAATTCGTTTCAGATGTAGACATAGCTTACAATGGACACAATGTATGGCAGACATGCTTTCTCTTCCACCCAGCATCACCACTAAGAACTGACTGTACCTGTTGTGTTCCCTTTGTTTGCCAGGACACAGCTGAAACTGGCCACCTGTGTGCACAACCGCGGAGAAAGAGTGGCCACTGACCATGGCCAGTGGCAGATCCAGTTACACCCAGGTGAAGACACCTTGGAGACCTGACCACCTGTGTGTTAACAACTGTGGAGAGAGAGAGAGAGAGAGACACGCACACACACACAGAGACTGAGACATAGAGAGACACAAAGAGAGCAAAAGAGACACAGAAAGAGAGAGCGAGAGAGACATAGACAGAGAGAGACAGAAGCCACTGACCATGGCCAGAAGGAGGTCCACCCAGGTGAAGACACTGCTGTCCATGTGCAGCTTGCCCAGCCACCGTTCTGGACTGGCCCCCATGCCCTGCACCTTCTCACTGGTCAAAACGAATGGCAAACTGAGGCCCTGCACACAAGACATGGGTTGATTAAATAACCCTGACACCTGAATATCCGCTCCATCATCTGACAACAAATACACCCAGAAAGGCTGGGTAGGGTGGGGTGGGGTGGGGGTGGGGGCAGGGGGTCTCAGCCAGGTGTTCACCGATTAACGCTCAGTACGGGTCACAGGTTTGATCCTGGCTCAGAGCTGTACATTTTCTAGTCTGGTGAAAAGCTCGCCTAGTCCTGTGACGAGGATTAAATGCATGTCAGACACGTGTGCTTCTGCTGCAGATGTAAAAGATCCCAGTTGACCGCTGGAAATCAAAGAAGAGTAGGGGGATGTCCTAGGTTATTTCAGCACAATTAACACGCATCCCCATTACATCCTAGTCTGTAAACAGAGAAGCATCTCGTATACTGGTTTGCCAGGATATAACCAGTACAGCTAACTGGGCGTAGAGCACCAGGTCACTTACTGACATACACTGGTAAGACTGGACACCAATGCACTTGCAAGCAGCTAGGTAAGTTGTCCAGAATAGCAGGTAACAAGGTGTACACAGACAGCAAAGCCAAAA
>JABMCL010001503.1:62500-102500 GCA_018857735.1 Alviniconcha marisindica | reverse complement strand
TGCGAATTTTCGTGGTAAGCCTCTTTATCAAGCTACAAAAACAAATAAAAACAACAACAACAACAAAAAGTAATTTAAACAACAGTTAAACGGCGAAAAATTAAACTGTAGGATACTTATCTGCTAACCCTGAGACCAGCTCTTTCAACTTACGGAGTGGATTGGTGTGAGGCTGACACTAAAATCGGTTTAGCCCATAGATATATGATACTACAGCCTCTGCAGGCCTACTTTCAAAGCTTGCCTATGGGCCAGCTTGTACGACAGCCAGTGGCGGAGGACTGCTAAACCATATCTTTGATTTCAACTTCAAGTGAGGACTTTGTTCAATCTATACATGTAATAGCTGGTGTTACCGCTGTATTCACACTCACACTCCAAGCTTCGCTTTCCGGTATCTTCCGTTAAGGAAGGATGTCGTAAACCAGTGCTTGGAGTTTGCTGTATACACAGTTTTCCGCTCTACACAGCACCCCCCCCCCCTCCCCCTTCCGCACCTCCCACCCCCTTTTTTCCCCCTTTTCCTTTTTAGGTCATCGCTCCGGTCGGCATGTGTCCGAGCTCAGGAGCTGTGTGAATATCGAGGTGGCCGTCCTGGGCTCCCCGTCCCTAATAGTCCTTAATACGGTGCAACATTTGATAGTGGAGTTTATGCACCTTGTATTTACTCGCATGCCAGGTGGGTTACCGTAGGCGACTCAGGTCTTTGTTGCTGTGTTTGTGTGACGTCAGTCCTTCGAGCGCTAATTAACTCCCTTGTGTGTTGACTCACATTTGAAGAAGAAGAAGACGGGCATGTTTCAGTTAACGTCACGGTAATTCTTACTCCTACTAGTGGCGTGGAATTAACCCCTTCACTGCCCCAGTACGTACAATTTCCGGGCTGAAAAGTGCGCATACGCGCCTGAAAACAATGTATTTCCTGCTCCTTTAACGAATCTAATTTCAATAGTGTGGGTTTTGATCAAAATCCTTTCACATGCTAATGCGGAAAACATACAAAAAGGCTTAAGGATTTCAAATTTCCTACTTTTATTGGCTGTTTTCAAGTGACACCATGGCAATGAAGGGGTTAAACCTGGACCACTTGGCTGTGGCAGGGGGCGGACACGTCATCTGACGGAGCCGGACACAACGGTCGGACTGACGCGGACACGGCCAACCGGTGGATGGCTGTCGGCTGTTGCAGCTGCCCGGCCATGGAGCTCTTTGGCAATGGACGAGAGGGATGTTAAATACTGTCTACGGCTCTTACCACAAGTGAAGCGGAGAAAAGTGTGTGTGTGGTGGGTGGGGCTGAAGTGTGTGTGCAGGTTTTCACTATGGCGTTGAAAGCGCTGATGCGAATCTTCGGGCTGAAGAAGGAGGAGAAGAAGACAGGTCAGTTTGTTTCCTTTGAACGTCTGTTCAGCTTTGATGTCTGTCCTTCTCACACACACACACACACACACACACACACACACACACACACACACACACACACACTCACACTCACACTCACACTCACTCACTCACTCACACACTCACTCTCTCTCACACACACACACACATAGACACACACACAACCACACACACACACACACAACCACACACACACACACACACACACACACACACACACACACACACACACACACACACACACACACACACACACACACACACACACACACACACACACACACAACCCGACAACAACAGACAAACAGGGGGACGTTGGCATGGGACACACACACACACACACACACACACACACACACACACACACACACACACACACACACACACACACACTCACACTCACACACAACCCGACAACAACAACAGACCACTGACTGTGGTTGACAAACTAAAAACGACAACAACATAGAAACAAGCGAAAAACCCAACCAATCAAAGAAACCAAACGCGTACGAGATTATTTCAGTCAGTTTTGTCCTATTAATTTTATCCAGCTAACGTACAGTGCGCGAGATCCGCTCGGCGACGCTCCTTTTTCGAGTAGGCAGCTCTCCCGGTTGAGAAAATGTGTGTTAATTGAGAAACCGTCCATGGGGAAGCAACGCTCTGTGATGGATTGCAGTCTGTGTTGACAGTTTGGAGATAGCCGACAACATAACCTTTCGCTTGTCCCCGCGGTGTGCTTCTACTTCCGCCTTGGCAGTGTCAGGGGACGTTGGCAGTGTCAGGGGACGTTGACAGTGTCAGGGGACGTTGGCAGTGTCAGGGGGTGTTGGCAGTGTGAAGGGACGTTGACAGTGCCAGGGGATGTTGGCAGTGTCAGGGGGTGTTGGCAGTATAAAGGGACGTTGACAGTGTCAGGGGATGTTGGCAGTATAAAGGGACGTTGACAGTGTCAGGGGACGTTGGCAGTGTCAGGAGACGTTGGCAGTGTCAGGGGACGTTGGCAGTGTCAGGGGACATTGGCAGTATAAAGGGACGTTGGCAGTGCGAAGGGATGTTGGCAGTGTCAGGGGGACGTTGGCAGTGTGAAGGGACGTTGGCAGTGTGAAGGGACGTTGGGAGTATTAAGGGACGTTGGCTGTGTAAAGGGACTTTAGCAGTGTGTACGGACGTTGGCAGTGTAAAGGGACTTTGGCAGTGTAAAGGGACATTGGCTGTGTAAGGGACTTTGGCAGTGTAAAGGAACTTTGGCAGTGTAAAGGGACGTTGGCAGCGTAAAGGAACTTTTGCAGTGTAAAGGGACGTTGACAGCGTAAAGGAACTTTGGCAGTGTAAAGGGACGTTGGCAGTGTAAAGGGGCGTTGGCAGCATAAAGGAATTTTGGCAGTGTAAAGGGACGTTGGCAGTGTAAAATGGCGTTGGCAGTGCTGAGGGACGTTGGCAGTGTAAAGGGACGTTGGCTGTATAAAGGGGCGTTGGCAGTGTAAAATGGCGTTGGCAGTGCTGAGGGACGTTGGCAGTGTAAAGGGACGCTGGCAGTGTAAACGGATGTCGGCTGTGTAAAGGGGCGTTGGCAGTGTAAAGGGGCGTTGGCAGTACTGAGGGACGTTGGCAGTGTAAAGGGACGTTGGCTGTATAAAGGGGCGTTGGCAGTGTAAAGGGGCGTTGGCAGAGTGAATTAGGAGCTGTGCCGTGTGCATCAGCGTACAAACTACGGCCTCGTAAGTTGGGAAGTTCATAAACTCAGTCAGCGGAAGTTTGAGGCGGCTAGGTGAACTTTCTGGAACCAGCTCCCTCCCTCGTGTGTGTGTGTGTGTGTGTGTGTGTGTGTGTGACTGAATGTGTGTGTGTGTGTGTGTGTGTGTGTGTGTGTGTGTGTGTGTGTGTGTGTGTGTGTGTGTGTGTGTGTGTGTGTGTGTGTTGACTTGGATCTTTGTTGTCTGAACATGATTATGATTATGTCCCTAAATGTGTGAACATTATTATGTGTGTAAAAGAATAGGCGGGCAAAGTGCCCATTTATTTACCATTTTTACTATAAGTTTACTTTCCTAGTCTACACTAATGTCGGTTCATGCCCCGAAAAGAGGAAGAAGAAGAATGATCAGTAATAAGTATGATGATAATGATGACGATGGTGGTCGCAAGAAGAAGATTTCGTCTTAGTTCTGACAGACTGTGAGCACTTTGCGGGCTGTCTGTTACAAGTAACAATTCTGACTAGGTCAGAATATAATAATTGTATAGTATCCGGCCTTCCGTCTTCTGAGCACTTTGCGGACTGTCTATAATGAATAACAACACAGACTGGGTTAGTGTATAGTTCACAGCACGCACAGCAATTGACTGTGGATAGACCCCGGGGCGGTAGCAGTTAAAGCTAGCTAGAACCTAGAGGCTAGCGGTCAGCCAGCCATGTGGTGACCACAGTGTGTTAATACAGCTGTCGGCTCTCGCGATGCCCTCAGTGTCCGCACAGCTCCGCCACCTCCACTCTGCTTATGACAAGAGGCGTGTCCTTGATAGTGGTGTGTGCAGACGAATAACTGAATTCCGGTTTCCTTTTCCTGATTCTCTTGATACAGCAGTCAAACAATGAATCCCGAGAGAACAGACAATCAGTACAATACAATGCAATAACACTTTATTAATTCTTAAAAAGGAAATTCAGAGAGAATTGTTGTCTGCCTTTCACAAATAATAAAAAAGTAAATAAATACTATACAGTAATAATATAGTAATAAAATCATATGAAATAAGTAAATACTATACAGTTATACTCAGTAGCCTGACCAGGTGTCCTCGTTCTAGCCGCGTTTTCTGCTCGTGAACGGCAACGTTTTCCGCTCGAAAGATCCCAGGTTCGAGTCCCGGCAGGAGCGGCAGGAGAATTTTCTTCTCCAGTGTCAACTTTCTGTGCTGATTCTTGTTTCGGTATCCGTTCCAACCCCGTGTTACCACAGTAGTACGTAGAAGATCCTGGTCAATCTGCCAAAAGTGCAGGTGGCAGGTACCAGCTACACACACATGCACCCTAAATATATGGCTTCGAATAAAGCGACACTGTAAACTTGTGCATGGTTGTATGGTGTACACAGAACGTGCGCCGAGACGGCAGCAGTTTCAGGTGGCACCAGCCATGTAACACCATTACATAGCGCTGTAAGTAATTTGGTGTTTTACGCCCAGTCAACCAGTACGGTTATATCAGGGCGAGGCGCTGTAAGCACACCACTTCCGTGGATATTGAAGAACGCGCTATAAAAAGCTAGTCACTCATTCAGAGGCATGGTTCAGGAGCTGTGTGAGAGTCGAGGTGGACGTCCTGGACTGTCCGTCCTAACGAGCCTTCTGGTTTCCGTGGACGTAAAGATTTATTGCACCGTGCTTCGGCATTGGTCACAACTTGTCCCTAATATGTCAACTGACATCTGAGGACATAAAGCATCACTTCATCATCATCATTCAGAGTCACCCCGTCCCTAATAAGCCTGATGGTTTCTGTGGACGTTAAGCACCATGTTTACTTACTAATTGAGAGTCACACGCAACAAGAGCGCAGTGAGTCTGCTGGAAAGAAGAGAAAGGCGCTTCATTAAAGCGACCACAAAATTAACCATTCGTTTTTGCTATTGTAAAGCCACACTGAACAACTCGAGCAGGCCCACTGAGCTCTTGTCACATGTGATTTTCAACAAGTGAACACGGTGCGTGACGTCCACAGAAACCATGAGGTTTCTTAGGGACGGTTTCTGTGGACGTAAAGCAACACTCAACCAACAACCTCTTGTGTGGTGTGTAACAGCGCCCCCTAGGTACCATCCCTACGACGAGGTGTCGGACGAGCAGGCAACAGCGACCAGACGACCCCCCCGTGTCCATCCCTACGAAGAGGTGTCGGACGAGCAGCTGAACGAGAAGAGGCGGACGCCACGTGTCCATCCCTACGACGAGGTGTCGGACGCCGTGTTGGAGCAGAACCGACTCGGCCGACCCGCTCCTCGCCATGAGTACGACGAGGTGGACCTCGAGCCGGGCATGGCCAGGGTCAAGGACTCCGAGTAAGGCCAACCTACGGTGGGTAGCTAAAGGTGTGTGTGTGTGTGTGTGTGTGTGTGTGTGTGTGTGTGTGTGTGTGTGTGTGTGTGTGTGTGTGTGTGTGTGTGTGTGTGTGTGTGTAGTGAGTGAGTGGTGAGTGAGTGAGTGAGTGAGTGAGTGTGTGTGTGTGTGTGTGTGTGTGTGTGTGTGTGTGTGTGTGTGTGTGTGTGTGTGTGTGTGTGTGTGTGTGTGACTCGCGCGCGCGCGCACACACACACACACACACACACACACACACACACGATGCACACAAGTAAAAAGTATTTAAGACAACACTGACTGATGATGAGTTAAAATGTTCCAAATATTTCGGCCCTGGCCGGCTTTTCCGGGTGGTTGTTTATTATATGTATAAAGTTTACTGAAGTAGTTAACAAATTACATTTAAATGACAGACATTAAGTCACTTCACTTAGACGATATTTTGTTGTTTAGGTTGACAAGAACATATGAATAACACACACACACACACACACACACACACACACACACACACACACACACACACACACACACACACACACACACACACACACACTCACATATATATATATCCTCATGGACTGGCTGTTTGGAGTGTTTGTCATCATAATGACAGTATAATTGTATGACCTGCAAATTTGATCGTAATAATAATAATAATGCAAATTTGTAAAACGCCTTCCCTGGCGGCTCAAGTGCTGAACAAGCATAACATAATGTACATCGATGAAACATGTTATTCGCAATTTAACAGAAGCTAACACAATGTACACATCAACAAGGGTTCAAGCATAACTATGTGCAACACACACACACACACACACACACACCACACACACACACACACACACACACACACACACACACACACACACGTACGCGCGCACGCACGCACGCACGCATGCCCGTATGCACACATTGTACACTGACACCCGCATGCTGGAAATCCAACAATACAAACGCAAGACTCATGGCTTTCGCACCTTCTCTTGCTTTGGACCCAACATTTGGAATTCACTCCCACAAGACCTTAGACACTGCTCAACCCTGTCATCTTTTAAAGCCAAGCTGAAAACCTTCCTCTTCTCACAGTATTTCCATCCTAACTAATATCAGTACCAGTTTCTGCTACAGTCAGTGTGTGTGTGTGTGTGTGTGTGTGTGTGTGTGTGTGTGTGTGTGTGTGTGTGTGTGTGTGTGTGTGTCAGTGTGTGTGTGTGTGTGTGTGTTTGTAGTGCGTTTTTTATAGATTTATTTTATTTTATATAATACTTTATGTAAATTGTTTTGGTAGGACTATGCTCTACATGTGTATAGAATATCATATTTAGGTTAATATGTATCATGTGAGCGCTCAGGGCGTTGGTGAGCGCATGATAAATGTACATTATTATTATTATTATCATAGGGGTGAAAGACTGCTGCTTTATAATTAAATATAATAATTATATTACATATCTCAGCAGCTGGCAATCCGCAGAGGAGCCCGCGCCATGCGACCGGATTTGACCTACATGGAGGCACAGCCAGCCAGGAGATAACGGAAGTGACGCCCAACCTCTGCTCACGCGCAGCCCAAGATAAACTGCTCGTTTCGGGCTCGTTACAGGGGCTTGTACTGTAGCTCAAGTGAGCCACAGGGACACGAAACCTTGAAGTGTCTGTCGTGTGTGAGCATGGTCGTTGTTTTTATACATACTAAGGAGTTGTTCAGAAACGTTTTATTTTATTGTGTCATTCGTTCGCAAATCAGGCACTCTGAACTGTGTGGAATCTTCTTCTTTTTTCCTTTTTCCGTTATTCGTTGTTCTTCCTTTGTCGCCGTTTGAACAAGGCCCGTTCATAAAAACTGATTGGCCTTGGTTGCATACAGCTGCATGGAGCTCACTCCCTGGCAACGAACAAGTGTCAAGTCGTCGTGCTGGTTGCGATAACCTGCTACTCATTCAGGTCCTCTTTGCCGCTCAGTCTGACTGCTGTAGTTTTTGACGCATCACTGCCCCCCCCCCCCTCCTCTGTGTGTGTGTGTGTGTGTGTGTGTGTGTGTGTGTGTGTGTGTGTGTGTGTGTGTGTGAGCGTAGGGGGCAAGTCTGTTTTTTGTTTGTTTCATATTTTCACACGATTTTCACTTGTTTTGCTAATTTCTAAGCATTGTTGTTGTTAGACTTGTTCTGTAACGCGGAGTTGTCGCCGGAGAGCTAGGTACTGGCAGAGACTGAGATCCCAGGAGGTGTGTGTGTAGGAAGGGGGGGGGGGGGGGGGGGGGGGGGGGCGAACTACATAAATACTACACTGTCGTCACTAGAATGGTTCTACATTCAGATGAGCAGTGGGAAGGAGAACTACACCAGTACTACAATGTCACCACAGAGTGATTCTGCATTAAGATGGCAAGTGGGACGGGAAACTATACCAAATACTAGTGTCACCACAGAGTGATTCTGTATTAAGATGGGCAGTGGGACGGGAAACTATACCAAATACTAGTGTCACCACAGAGTGATTCTGTATTAAGATGGCAAGTGGGACGGGAAACTATACCAAATACTAGTGTCACCACAGAGTGATTCTGTATTAAGATGGCAAGTGGGACGGGAAACTATACCAAATACTAGTGTCACCACAGAGTGATTCTGTATTAAGATAGGCAGTGGGACGGGAAACTATACCAAATACTAGTGTCACCACAGAGTGATTCTGCATTAAGATGGCAAGTGGGACGGGAAACTATACCAAATACTAGTGTCACCACAGAGTGATTCTGTATTAAGATGGCAAGTGGGACGGGAAACTATACCAAATACTAGTGTCACCACAGAATGATTCTGTATTAAGATGGGCAGTGGGACGGGAAACTATACCAAATACTAGTGTCACCACAGAGTGATTCTGCATTAAGATGGGCAGTGGGACGGGAAACTATACCAAATACTAGTGTCACCACAGAGTGATTCTGCATTAAGATGGGCAGTAGTAGTTTTATTGTTTCATTATTTGTTAGGTGTCCTGAAGTCCAAAGACAATGTACATGAAGAACAACTTTTGAAGAGAAAGTTGATGATTATAAAACAGCAGAAAAAGAACAATTAATTGATTTGTTTTTTGGATCGCCTTTATATAGCGCTGTTCACTTCCCTCAACCAGACTCACCACGCTCCTGTCGCTTGTGATTCTTAAGGAGTGACAGTTGCTTTTTATAGCGCGTTTTTGAATATCCACCAAAGTGTACTGACAGCACTACAGTGGTGGTTATATGGCTGGTGCCACGTGAAACTGCTGCCGTCATGGCGCACGTTCTGTGTGCACCATACAACCATGCAAAAGTTTTCAGTGTCCCTTTATTAGAAAGCACACATTTAGGGTGCATGTGTGTTTAGCTGTAACCTGCCACCTACACTTTTGGCAGAATGACCGTTATCTTTTACATGCTACTGTGGTAACACGGGGGTGGAACGGATACCAAAATAAGAGGCAGCACAGAGTTGGCCCCGGGAAGAAACCTCTCCCGCCGTTCCTGCCGGGACTTGAATCCGGAACCTTTCTACCACGAGTCCGGCTACCACTGAGCTAAATCCGTTTCCAACAGCAATAATTGTATTGGCTTGTGGTTTCACTTCATTGCTGATGGTTTAACTACCAAACGAATGCCGTGAAAATTACATTAATCTTCTCGTGCGTGTGTGTGTGTGAGTGAGTGTGTGCGTGTGTGGGGTAATGACTTCTTCGAAATGCTACGAAAGCAACGACGTGTGGACATCTGTGTGTGTAAATGTTGGTAGGACCTAGTTGTGCATTTGCTTTGGTTGTACGTTAGGCTTGTTTAATATATAAATAATTCCAATTAAACATTTGCCTTCCTACACAAGACTATTTTCATTTTTTAAAGTTAATGTAAAGCTTTTCATTGCCATCAGAACTAATCCGCATGAGGCCTAAGACTAATTTTTTTTCACTCCCATTCAAACGTATGGATAGTGTCTTGTCTTAATGATCAAATTCAACGTCTTAAAAGGAGAAAACGGTCTATTTGTATTCTGAAGTCCTCTACAGATTTTTGGACAAACAGCAATGGCCGACGTAACATTCAATTCCGGTCTTTCAACCTCGCTGACCCCTATTACAACAAAGGCAGCATCACACACCCTCATTTTATAGCACAGCTCTCCCCAAACAGTACAAACAGAGCAGCAAATTCACACACACACACGGTCATTGTGTTTTTCGTTCAAAAGTTTATTCGTTTGCAAACCATTGTTTTTCGCGTACAAATTGTCATTGGCAACAACAAAGCTGGGTTTTGACGACTCCAATGTCAGCTTTCTTGCGTGAACTACCACAGTGCCAGCGGCGTCATAAACCACACCACCCCCCCCCCCCCCCCCCCCCCGTCACACAAATCCACATCCATTTCATTCCCACACTCCCACAAACCCATTTCTTTCGATATACCTCACTACAATGTCAGCCGTCCCAAAACCCAACCCATTTCTTTTGATATCCCTCCCTTCAATGTCAGCCGTCCCAAAACCCAACCCATTTCTTTTGATATCCCTCCCTTCAATGTCAGCCGTCCCAAAACCCAACCCATTTCTTTTGATATCCCTCCCTTCAATGCCAGCCGTCCCAAAACCCAACCCACTTCTTTTGACATCCCTTACAATGGCAGCCGTCCCAAAAAACATTTCTTTTGATATCCCTCCCTACAATGCCAGCTGTCCCACAAACCCATTTCTTTCAGACCCCTCCCTACAATGCCAACCGTCCCACAAACCCATTTCTTGTCAGATCCCTCCCAACAATGCCAGCTGTCCCACAAACTCATTTTCTCCCCCAGATCCCTGTCCCACAAACCCATTTCTTGTCAGATCCCTCCCAACAATGCCAGCTGTCCCACAACCCCCCCCCCCCACCCCTCCCTACAATGCCAACAGTCCCACAAACCAATTTTTTTCTTCTCCAGATCCCTCCCTACAATGCCAGCTGTCCCACAAACCCATTTACTTTGATATCCCTCCCTACAATGCCAGCCGCTCTAAAAAAACAAAAACAAAAATCTTATATCTGTCCCTATAATGCTAGCTGTCCCAGAAACCCATTTCTTTCTTATCCCTTCCTACAATCCCAACTGTCCCACAAACCACACCAGTATGTTTCCACACTGGGCTCTCAGGGTAATGCTGGCTTTCAAAAACCGCACAAGGCCGTTTCTACACGCCCCTCTCTGACCTCTCCATACCGTACACTTCCCTTTGTAAGGTCGGTTTTTATGAAATAATAATTATCCAAAACATTATCATACTGACAAAATTAAATACGAGCATTAACAAATGAAATAAATATGCAAAACAAAATATAATAAATCGGAAAAAGATCATCATAGTCTCTTAATTTCGACCTTGCTGAGAAACAAAACCATCTCCATCTTGGTCAATAATAAACCATAGGTTTTCCTTTGCTCAGAGACACAAAATCTTAGTCCTCATAAAACATATTCTTTTAAATAAAACAAGATCCTAAACTATCCTTTTGAGTTTCTGTTCAATCTAAAACTTATACCGACTCTCTGGATGTAACCATACATAATTTGTTTAGTCTCTATGTGGTATACAGAAGTTTGCTGTATGATGTTGTTGTTGTTTTTAACAATTTGCAACATGTCCCAAGTATTATAATTGTAGAAAAGAAAAGAAAAGAAAAAGAAAGAAAAAAAAAGGGGGGGGGGGGGAAAGAAATTTCTTGCTTTTTTATGACTTGATCAAAACGCAACATGTTACATACCATTAACTAGAGCTGTAGAAAAGAAAGCGATGTGTTGGTGTTAACTAATTTTGTGCAGTATGTGCTGGACACCTACCTCTACTGATCCCCAAACTGTGACTGTGTAAATGAAATGGTGACCAACTCTGTCTGCAGACCTACTTAGTTAGCTCTGTGCTAGATTCCATTATCCCTTGTGTACAACAAAAGGTAACTGTCTGCAGATGTAGATATTTAGTTAGCTCTGTGCCAGGTTCAGTGATCCGTGTGTACAGCAAAAGATGCTAGTGCAGCAGTGTCAATCGTTGTCCACCAAATATCAGTCATCAGTAAATGTTCTCATTATAGAAGAAAAAAGAGGGAAAAAACAGAGAAAAAAACCCCTGAACTTTCTGAAGCAATAACAATCACCCTGAAAATCTTAATAATCAGAATACTATTGATAAAGGCCATAAAATATATATATAAAAAATATTTAAAAAAAGGTGTGTGTGGGGGGGGGGGGGGGGGGGAAGAAAAAGAAGAAATGATTTATGTTTCATCTCATTTAGTGAATAGTAAGCCATGTTTTCTTTACAAAGAAGGCATCAATACAATTCCAAACTTTTTTTCTTCTCGTGCAAAGAAAAATAGGTCTGCAGTGCATATCTACATACATGTCCATACATACGCAAATTTCTTTTTTGTATTGTTGTTGTTAAAAGCAAATTTTCATGACACAAAATCCAAGCCACGCAGCTCTTGGTGGAGGTGTTAGAGCATGGATACACACGCATCTTCTCCCCTTCGTGTTCTCTTTATAAAGTAGATGCTGATACATTTCTGTTTGTTCCAATTATACTCAGGGTGAGGACATGGCAGAAGGTCCTACCATTTTAGAATGTCCACCCTCAACTGGCCATCATCTTGTGGTCAACACATTCTCACTTCTCATTCAACACTATCAACAAACATACAGTACAATGTGGCTGACACACACAGTGCACAGTCTGTGTTTAAAAGGTCAACACTCCCCAGCAACTGTGCAATACTTCTTCACGCAGTTAGCACTGCCCACAAGACTGCCCATTAGGTAAACTATTGGCTGTAGAAAATTAATGGAACACTAGTTAGTTTATTGTCATTATTACTGATCACTTTTAACTAGCGTTAGTCTCTATTTACACTGCTGAAGAACATAATCCTTTGACTTTGTTCTGTGCATTTCACTGAATGGAACCAGTTTTCACCATCTGCTCACACTAACCCTACACTGTCCCCACAGTCCCTGGAAATGGTTCATTTTGTTATTAGTTTCAGCTATCCACTATTGAGACTATCCAGAGAAAAAGCACAGGCACAAAACAAAAAGCTGTCTGTTAAAAAAAAAAAAAAACTAAATAAAAAGTGAGGAGAGAAAGGGTTGATCTACTGAACTACGCAAACAGGGTCAATGTGTTTTCCAGTCAATTTTCCGGAGCCAACTGTTTCACCCCAAAGTTAGGTCAGCGTCCTTGCAGGTTACATGACAATGTCTCATCATGACTCAATTTCATGAGGAAAAAATATTAAATAAAACAAAATAAAGGCCCTATCTGCAGTATGAGGTTCAAAAATACATCTGGCACATCTACCACTCAGCAAGAAAAGGAAAGCAGCTTTTAATGTCACGCACGACTTTCAGCTCTTCAAGTTTTTACAAAACAGCCGAGCTTCATGCACACTCAGAACATTAAGGACTGACAAATGTGTGTGAATGACAACAGAAAAGTGTGTGTGTGTAAGGATCTGGGCCATTGGGAAATAAGGGCAAAAGGGTGTTTCTCAGGCATAACAACACAATTATTGTAAACTGGAAAAAAAGAGAAAAAAAAAGCATATTTATTGTACACAGAAAACCGAGAAGAGAAAAACTTCACAATTCTTATTCCCTTTCACAAAAGACCAACACAGGCAGGTGAAAAGAAACAATTGTTTGTTACACACATAATTTCCTTTCATTCTAACATTCACATGGTACAGTAATGGTTAAAGGCTAACTTTTTGTGAGGCTAGTATCTGTTTTCTTCAGCAAGTTATTCACCTGATTTACATACATGTTCACATATGTAACAATCGTACAAAAAACATCATTAAAAGAGAAACATACACAGCCATCAATATAATAATATGTTTTCCACATTCTGGACTCTTTCCAACACCTTTACATACATACACAGAACATAAAGAAATCACATTTCACAAAATCCACATATATTTTACATACTTCCAAGTTGAAGAAAAAGAAATAGGTGTAAACTCGCAGAAAATGTCAAGATGACAGTTATATATATATATATATATATATATATATATATATATGCTCAACATGCTTTTGGCTTTTGTTTAGAAACAAAACACTCCTTAAAGATCAAAAGTAACAAAATTAATAATAACAAACAAAAATGATAAAGAAACAATCATGCCTTTCATCAAATGAAAGCAATACAACACCCCCCTTAAATAAAAAGTAGTGAAATACACAAAACACAAAAGCAAAGTCATATATCTCAAACATAAATGTAGAAAGTATGTATAATCAAATGTAGAAAGTACGTATAATCCATTACATACTGTATTCATTCATACCCCCCCACCCCCCTCTTCCTAGCATTCTCAGTAACGATTTTTACACAATCACACATTTTAACACAGTGACATAGATGCATTTGTACATTGTCTTCACTCTTCTCTCCTTTCAGGCATTGAACACAGTACCATACCAAAATATTCAGCAACAGAACATCTGAGAGAAATGAAACAAACACCCATTTGAAAGAAAAGTAAAACCTGGTACACCTATAGTCATGCTTTAGTAATCACTCTACAATTACAAGCATAAAATGTGAACAAGCAATATTAACTTGGTAGACTTGCGGGCTTCAGCAAAGTTCAAGCTGTATCCTCCTTCCAGTTTAGTGTATCATCTGCATTTTGTAAGCATTAGCTAAATACATGCTCAAAAGACTCTTATACACTGTAATGATTTGAAATGAAACCAAGCACAACCAATTTTATTACACAAATGTGATCAAACATATCACTCAGACCACACCCACTTTTCATAATGTGATATATCATTTGGGCCATGTACATCTCAATACTCACCATTCAGACCATGAAGGCCTGCCATTTATATTCACCACATGATTTGGGCCACAACTGTCACAATACTCACCATTCAGACCACACAGACACCTGTCAGAATACTCACATTTAAGACTACCTACAACTGACAAAATACTCATTACTCAGACTACACACACACACCCATCATAATAACTCATCAGACACTCATCTATACTCACCAATCAGTGTCATAATATTCATCACACAAGACCAAAAGACAGGTCATAACCCATATCACTCAGACCAATGAGCCACACATCATAATGCCCATCACTCCAACATGTCAAACATCCATCCAGGCAATGCACACCTGTCATAAAACTCACCACTTAGCCCACAGACACCTGTAATGAAACTCATCATTCAGGCAATGCACACCGGTCATACAACTCATCATTCAGCCCACACACCTGTAACGAAACTCATCATTCAGGCAATGCACACCTGTCATACAACTCATCATTCAGCCCAAAGACACCTGTCATAAAACTCATAATTCAGACAGCACACATCTGTCATAATACTTGGCATTCAATTCAGACAAGGCACACATTATTAGTCCTGAGATGACACATCCCGTTTCAACATCTTCACACCATATATGACACACTAACACCACTAACAAATCTTAAACACACACACATGCCAACAACCTCTGAAAAAAAATCATTCTCCTCACAAAACATGAGATCACTCAAATATCTTTGACATACTGTCAACTTTCAGTTCAATTTTTGTGTTTCACATTAAATTTAAGCTTACTTTTTACATTCCTCACAATACATACAAGCACAGGACAGCAAATTTTGATGACACACTGTTGGGAAGAAAATGAGTGTGTTTATCCCAAATACACTGCACTGCACTTCTGTAAAAAAAAAAAATCACTACTACAACGCTGGACAATGCAATTATTACCACAAGGTGCTCAGAACAGTCCACCTTCAGTTTAAGCATTTTGTTAAAAACAGATCGTTATTATGTATAGCAGACATGATAATAAAAAATAATAAAAAATCATTCATAATCTTAGCCCAGAACAATGCAACTGGAGAACATGTGAAACAAGTTTTGTCAAAATACATTTTTATCTTTTAAATTTTCATCTTTCATTTGTGAAATCTCTCTCCTCTCCACAATTTCAGGTGGGTGGGGGGGGGGGGGATGGGGGGGGGGGGAACAACAACCCCAAGAGGAATCCGAGTAGTACTCAAGCCTGCAGTTCTCTCTCAGTCCCTCATAGTCTTATTTGTTCTCTTCATTTTTAAGAAAGCATTTTAGGAACATGTTCTCTTCTTACTGTAAACCACACAAGGGCCCATTTCAATGTACAAATTACAAGTCAGGAAACAGCCAAGCACTAGCTTGTGTAGAAAAACATTCCTTTCTTCCAACAAAGCCAGAGGGCCCCCTCCCACAAACAATACCACAGTTAACCAAGCATTAGACTTGTGTGGGTAAACATTCCCCCCCCCGTAACAAATCTATAGGGCCCCTCCCATGCACAATACCACAGTTAACCAAGCACTAGACTTGTGTGGGTAAACATTCCCTCCCTCCCTCCCTGTAACAAAGCTATAGGGCCCCTCCCATGCACAATACCACAGACAGTCAGGTGCCAGGTTTGTGTAGATGAACATACTCTCCCCCCAACGAAGCAATAAGGCCGGTTCTCATACACGCACAAGTCCACACAGGCCCCGCTACCATATATTGTACAAGTCCACAAACAGCCATGCAATATACTTGTGTATAAAAATGGTTTCTCCCTGCCCCCACAAATGGAGCACTAAGGCCCATTTCCACTTAGAGTTGACCTCCCACTTTTAACCAGAAAGCTCCACCTACTTAGGCAAGTGGAGGAAACAGAACATTGTGGGTTTATGTCATTTCATCTGATGTCACATCAATCAAGGACATTATATATAATGAACTCCCAGCTCTCCTGTTGTTTGACATCAGCCACTCTATTCTCCATGACCAGCTAGAAGAATCTTTGATTCAGTTCCCACCTCCACTCCCAAGGCCATTGTTTCCCCTTTTTATGTAGCATGAGCTGGCAGTCACCCCAACATATCACATGTTTCCCCTTTTTTATGTAGCATGAGCTGGCAGACACCCCAACATATCACATTTTCCCCATTTTTTATGAAGCATAAGCTGGCAGTCATCCCAACATATCACACGTTTCCCCTTTTTTATGTAGCATGAGCTGGCAGTCACCCCAACATATCACATGTTGGAACTCATGCTTCAAACTGGACAGACCAAAGGCGCTTTACTGTTGTTTAAAAACAAAACAAAAAAAACCACGCTTTGTTTATGCTAGACTTTTTCCAGGTATGTTTGCATGCAGACGCTGTCTGGCTGAAGATGGTTTATCAGTCAGAAGGTGGGGAGAGGTCAACTGGAGGTCCACAATCAACCAGGTCTGTGTGGCAACACTTTCTGTTGCTATGGAGGCCACATGGCCTTTTCTGAAGGGCAGAGTGCCATCTCATCCCCAGCGATGAATAACGAGTGGCATTTTGCAAAGGGATGCTAATCCACAGCATTCCAACCAAACAACACGATTTAAAAATGCAATGCCGATAAAAAGCATATATATTTCGGCAGCCACAAAGTAGACAAAAAAACAGGCATCTGGATGTGTCACTCAGTGGACAAACTAACAACTGACCTCTGTGGGACAGCGTAGGTGAGACTGGAACACTTGGCAAGCCATGTGAAATGTTACATCCATGCTTAACCGTATCAAATCACGGCATGTCTACAAACATCAGGGAAGGAGGGGGGTGGAAGGGGAAATGGGGGCCAGTCAGGGAAGGTACACAGACAAACAAAAAGCTTCACCTGCATTTTCTCCAAGACCAAACTTAAACATTTACATAATAATGTCAGTGTTCGTTATTTTACATTTGGCATATACACTTGGGACCAAAGGTCACCGAGCTCCTCATCTTTGACGAGATGGGTCAGGGGTAGGGTGGGGTGTTGTATGGGGCAGAGGGGTGGGGTGGGGTGGAAGGGTGAGGTGCAGGGACCTGGGGAGGGGGGAAGAACCTCACTAGGTCACACACCCAGGATTCCTATCTGCCTCAAAGCAGAGGAGAAATGCTTGTTAGGAACTCTGAAACTTTCATCACTACAAAACACTAGAGGTTCGATTTCACACCAATGCATGCCATGCATATTGTCATTCATCATAAACAGATATTGAAAATATATTTTTCTTCATAAAAGACCAAAAAAAGTCCTTCCTAATCCTTTCACCGTGCATCAACGTAGCAGTCATGCATTCACCCTCAGGTGAAGAAATATACAGTGCTCACGGTTAATCTTGGTTAACTCTAGCACCACCTGCTCTGTTTCCTGGTCTCCACCCTAACCATTTGTCCTGAAAGCAATCTTAGTCCATCTCCAAGGCTTGTGTCATGTCCAATCTATTTACAACTGGATCATGTCTGTAGTTTTGTACCTCAAAATCAGGCAGCTTCCACTCACTCATTCCGTACAAGTCAAACGCTAAAAACGCCAAGGAATTTCTTGTCATAACTGAGTAATGTACAGCCAAAAAAGCCATCAGGGATACAGCAATACCAACAACAAAAATCCTTCCTTCCCCTGGCACCACTCCTCCTGGGAAAATGTAGTACAGTCCATCAGCAGGGTGATCTCGGCCATTGTCAGCAGCCAGTTTTGAGAATTGAACATAAGCATCAGGCTGCCAATGCAAGTGAGGTGGGCCAACTGTGGCCCAAACACTCTCCATCCCCTTCATCTCACTTGATGCAAGTTCTCCTATTTCAGTATTGGACACTTTTTATGTGCGAGTCATTCAAAGAGCGGTTTCAGCCCGTCTCCAATTTCAGCATCGGACACTTTTTATGTGCGAGTCATTCAAAGAGCTGTTGCAGCCTGTCTCCATGCATGCTTCAAACAGAGGACAATTCCACGGAGCCAGTCTTCATCAGTGTTTCTGTGATGGGCACCTCTTCAGGCAGGAGTGGGGGCAGAGTCTTGTTAGCTTCGCGCCTTTTCAGGATCCAGAGTGGAAAGCCCAGCAAACCAGACACCAGGAGTAAAACACCGGCCATGATAAAACAGGCATCCGCAGACTTTGTTTCGTCCAACAGCCGACCTGCAACAAGCAACAGAAACAGTCACTGTCACATCTCAGCAACAGGAAGAGTCACTGTCACATCTCAACAACAGGAAGAGTCACTGTCACGTCTCAACAACAGGAAGAGTGACTGTCACATCTCAACAACAGAAAGAGTCAATGTCACCTCTTAACAACATAAAGCAAAATACTGCCATGTCCAGCCACAGAAAGTGTCAAACACTGCCAGGTGTAGCACCAACAGGAAGTACAACACTGTCATGTCTAGCACCAACAGGAAGTACAACACTGTCATGTCTAGCACCAACAGAAAGTACAACACTGTCATGTCTAGCACCAACAGGAAGTACAACACTGTTGCACCTAGCAACAAGAGAAAAAGTCCAACACTGCTGTATCTAGCAACAGAAAGCATTAAACACTGTCGCACCTAGCAACAACAGAAAGCATCAAACACTGCCATATCTAACAACAGTACATGTAAAACACCCACATGATAAGCAACTGAAAGGGAAGGGCCACTGAAATGCACACCTTCTGCAACTAACTCATACATAATCAACTACATGCATCCATATAGGTGTCTAAAGTGTTAATATTGTGTGTTTTGATGTCGTTTTGTTAAAAAAAAATAATAACTCGAGTATAAGACGTATGCACCTAGGACTCATCTGAGAAAGGGTGTTCTAAGACCCCACTGTGCACTGTGCTGCCACCTTGTGTGGTAGATGGGCGCTTTAGAAATCTTCTTTATTATTATTATTTATTATTATCATTAGTCATAAGAAGCAGAACGTACCTGCAAGAGGTGCGCCCACCATGGTGGCGATTCCCTGGAAGAGGATGAGGATGCCGAAGGACTTGGTCAGCATTTCGATCCCCAGTAGCTCCACCAGCAGGATGGAACGAAGCGACACAAACACCGCTGTGGAGTCAATGCGCACATGATTACACAACACTCTATACCTCTTTTTATAATGTCATGCTCATTTCATACACCACCAGCACTTTAAATATAAGTCCTCACCACCTGCACCATGCTGTGGAGAACTGATTCAAACATATATAATTACAACTGCTTGGTGTAAATGTCTTGTTTTAGTTTTTGTTTGTTTATTAGCTTTTCAAAATGTATTCACGGTCACTAAGATTTTCACAGTTCCCCATGGCAGAACTATGCCGTACCTGGTTCTTCAACAGGGCAAAATGTTTGACAAATTTTATGTCCAAGTTTTTTGTTTTGTTTTTGCACAAGTGCAGTATCAAGTCCCTTGTCATTCAGAAAGTGCTACATTCCATCTTCAAGGGTATCCGTCACAGCTGAGTGAAAGAGACCATGAAAATGACTGTCCACCTTCATACCGACACACTAAGCGATGCACAGCAAGTGACATGTATCCCAGTAAATTCAAGACTGCATCTTGATCAACTTATCAGTGCCACTGACAGGCTAATGTGTGCACTGGCAGTAAAGTGGCAGTGGAACAAGCCGCTACCAAAGCCCATTCCCCAAAATTCTTTCTACATTCCCCAAAATTCTTTCCATCTGTACAAGTTATCTTTTTGTAATTGCTAGCTTTCACTATTATTAAGAAGGCTTCATAAACACCCAGTCCACTAAAACTGGTCATTAGTTAGCAACACTAGCAGCTGCTCCGATAAGCAGATCTTAACATCCTACATTATCAGCTAAAATCAACAATCAGAGAGTGACAGTCTACTCCCCAATTATCAGTCAGACACATATCCACTCGAGTGACAGTCTGCTCTCTCTTTCCCCTCATCCCCTTTTCTTGTTATCTCTAACCCTTCCACACACACACACACACACACACACACACACACACACACACACACACACACACACACATTCTCTCTCTCTCCACCCAAAGCAGGATGTACAGAAATGTACTGACCAACACAGAAGCCAAAGACAGCAGCATAGATGCACAGCAGAGAGTAATTTTGACAGAAGGCCACCAGGATCGTTCCAATGCCTGCAATTATCAAGGCGCCATTGTTGAGGTGAAGAGCATTGGTCCAAGGTCGGTCAGCGATCCAGCCCGAAATGACTCGGCCAATAGTGTTTGTGATCCCAATAATGGACAGCAAGAAGACCGACTCGCCCTCACCCATCCCAATCTCCTCTGCCTTGAGTGTAATGTAGAAGAATGGGATGAAAAATGCTGCACACAGAAAGTGCATGAATCAACTGCACTGCACCCAAGAGAACGAGATCTAAAAACTATGCTTCTGTATTTTACTGTACAGATTTTTAACAACAAAAACGTGAAGCTTAAAATGAACAATGGGAGCAGGAGAAGATGTAAACATATTAAAGGGAAAAAATTGAAATGGACAACAACAACAAACAAAAAACACCTGAAATGCAGAGAAACACAGAAAAAGAGAAAAAAAATATGGCTGACATCAGTAAGTCGTACATTAAAACCAAAACTGGACCAAAAAGAAAGCACATCCTGTGATTCCTACCTAGCAGTGTGAGGACACTGGCGACGACAAGAAGAGCAAAGATGGGACTCTTCAGCAGGTTGAACTCCAGCATGTCCCGCAGCACGTACAGCAACATCATCACAGTCCCTCGGTTCTCCCGCCGCTGCACCTCTGCCGCCACACTCTCGATCGAGCACTGACTCACTTGCTGTGGGATGCTGAGCAACGAGCGCGACACAAAGGAGGTGGAGGAGGCAGAAAGAACTGGGTTGCTGTAGCTCCAGCAGCTGTCTGTTTTGGAGCTGCGCCGCCTTGGAAAGTTCGTGCCATCCGCTGAGCTGAAGTGCGGCATGACCTGAACACTGATGATGCTGGCATCTAGTCCTGGGTGGTGTTTGTTCCCTGTCATTATGACGGGGTTGTTCACTGAATGACAACTACTCACGCTTCTAGCATCTGGCGACTGCTCTTCACGCATGAGCCGAAGCCACAGCTCATTCAAAGACAGAGAGTCTGAGGCCAGCTTCTGGCCTTCTGTGCACACCCCGCTGTCACCAGAACCATCACTTTTGGGGGAATCTGAGTTGGCATGGCCATTGGACTGTGGGGTTGCAACTTGTTTAGCACTGGGTCGGTAGATGGGGGAAAATTTTGCACCATTTTCTTTTTGAGCTTCATTAACAGCATCAATCACAATGCTGGGGATGCCTGCCAGGCTTGACTTGCTTTTGTTCAAACTCTGAGAGCTAAAGCCCAGCGATCGCTTAAAGCGAGCGATAAAAGAGTTGTGGCGCTTGCACTCCAAAAGGGCTGGGTCAATCTTGATGAGGCGGTTATCCTTGGTTATTATACAGTTGTCTAGGGAACCATTGGAGATTGTGCGCTGTCGCTTCTTCTCTTCGATCAAGGCTTTCATGATGGCACCTCTCTGAATCTCCACCTGGGATTGGTAACACTCTCTGCAACACCAAGATGTAATGGCAGCTTAAAATTCAAGTACAGCACACCTTACTAGGCAAAAGAGCAGCTTCCTGGTTGTTTCAAAACAGGCCAAGTACCTTTTATTAGGCATTCTTCTCCCCCTTCCCTCCCTCCCTTCTCTCTCTCTCCAATGTCAAGTCTTTCCTGAGTGAAAGAAAAAGATCATTTGGTGGTTGTTTCCACACACACACACTCTCTCTTTTTCTTCCATGCTAAAGCCCCAGCTCCCTTAACCCTTTTACTCCCAGCACTTTCCACAATTTTGAGGATTACAACACTTGAACACTTGAAATAGACCCACAAGCCACATACTTGTTCTTCAATGGCACCCTTGTGCTCGTTGTCCTTGCCCCATATCACCACCATAGCCACTACACATATTTCTCCCACAACCACACCCTCTTCCCTTTGATGTACTGGCTTCATTCACCTCACTTTCTTCTGGACCATCACTGTGACACCATTGATACTGGCTGGGTCAAACTCAGCACTCCCCTCGCTGCTTTCAACTCCATCGCCCAGAATATTCATAACAAACGTGAAGTGTCGCCATCTTGGCACACAGATTTCACACACTGAAAACTCCATGATTTTATATATATATATATACTTAACTGATGTTTAGAATTGAAGACCATGAAAACTGTGCAATTTGCAAGCAAGCCTCTACTACATCACTAATCATGTGATTAGGACTCCATGGGTTTCTCAGAATGTTGCTAGAACTGGGTTGTCATGTATCCCTGCCAGAGTGAGTGGTTGAGAGTAGAAGGCTTACCTCTCTCAACAAACAGCATCAAAAACCAGTGTTGAGTCCCTTGCCCCAGAAAAGTCCCAAAGCCCAGACAAATGACCTTCCCAAGGACACAACCTACCTCCGGGGTTTGACTTTATCCAGAGGCCTAAAGATGGCGCCACAGACTGCACAGTTGAGGACAATGCCAGCGATGATGAGGTGAGCCCCCCGCCACTCGTACTCCTGAATCAAGTGCTGACTCAGGGGAGCAAAGATGAAGGTCCCGATACCAGTTCCGCACACAGCCAGCCCTGTGGAAAACGCTCGCTTCTTGTCAAACCAGTGGCCAACCGTCACAATGGCTGGCAGGTAGATCATGCCAAAACCAACCCCTGCAATGTTAAGAGGCAGTGAACAGCAAAGCACAAAACAGAAAAAAAGCATCACATTAATGGTATGTATCCATATAGTGATGTGGATATGGTGAAAGTAGCATGGGGTGGAAAGCAGCAAAGATGCGTGTGCGTGTGTCTCCACCAAAGGAGGCACAAACTGCAAATCAAACTGTCTTTTCTGTCCATTTTCCCACACAGAAATTTGGCATGAACTTTCAGCAACTCTACAACTCAAAATCTGTGTAGCAACAAAAATAATTCACCACACACAGATAACCCTTTTGCTGCCTTGTGGTACCAATGGACATCGCCTCTGCATTGCTGCTGCTTCCAAAGTCCAAATCTCCATCCCCTTAAAAACATCCGTCCACAAACACCACTCCTTCCCCCATAACAACAAAACACAAACAAAAACAGCTGGATAAAAAGACATGTACATACCGCCAATGACTCCCCAGGTCACGATGAGCATCTCGATGCTGGTAGCTTGCGTACTGAGGAGGAAGCCCACACAGGCGATTACCGATCCTGCTATCGTAACCTTGCGTGACCCAAACTTTTCCGCCAACACACTCACCACTGGCCCTAGAAAGCGCAAAGAGACATCATTGTTTACAATGAAGACTTTTGTTGTTGCAATGTTCAGAAAGGTTTTGCTGCAGTCTTCACACGTGTATCACTGTATGTACCAGTTCTGACCAGGATCTACCAAATACCCAAACAGTTAAATTACACTTCTGAGATCGCACAGGACTGGTAGTGGTACTGGTAATCCTATGTGCACCACTACTCCTCTGACTCAGTAAATCTATAGATGCATTTAATTTTCACACAATAAGACCAAAACATTTGGACATCACATTTTCACACATAATTATAAGACCAAAAGCATTTTTCTATGCTGCTCCTTCTGTCTGGAATGTTCTGCCTTGTGATATTAGACACACTTAGTCAACCACTGCAGTTAAAACCGCTCTGAAATTGAAAACCCTTGGATCTGTTTAAAAAATAAAAAATAAAAAAAGTTCTGCTAGCGCTGGCGTTCTGAAAAAAGATGAAAACACACAAAGTTTGGTTTTCTTTAAACGCTGATATTAATTACACAACACAAAACATGTGCATGTCTTGTGTGGTCTAATTAAAATCAGTGTTCTTTTTAACGATCTGTGTGTTCTGGTCCCATCTGATTAAAACCTACTACTGCTAGCGAATTGTCTATCCCCCCAAGAAAACAACAACAACCCAATTTGTTCCTGTATTTAAACTCTCTGTGTGTGTGTGTGTGTGTGTGTGTGTGTGAGTGTGTGTGTGTGTGTGTGTGTGTGGTGTGTGTGTGTGTGTGTGTGTGTGTGTGTGTGTATGTCTTCTGTAGACCTTGCTGCTCAGCTTCTTGTGATTTGAACTGTTTGTGGTCATTGTTACTGTTGTTTTCCATTTGTGGTGTCTCAGTATGCAGTTTATAAATTTCTAAATTCTTTACAGCACACCTAACTTTATTTTCATGTTAGAGGTTTGCACTGTACAAACATTTAACTATCATTATTACTGCTATTATTTATGACTAGGGTTTATGTCTGGCACAGGATTAAATAGTAAGTACAACATTCCAGACATGGTCAGTAGTACAGTGACCTCAAGTTCCCCCCCCCCCCCCACCCCCTCCCTTTGGACATCCTGGTAAAGCTGTTTGACCTGGAGCTAAAAAGAGTGCACCAGTTAACCCCAGGGTGTTTGTGCAAGCCTGTGTAAAACACTGCCCAGGTCTGTGCCCTGGGCTTGGCCAAAACAAAACAAAAAGCAGCTTACAGTTTACCTGACCTAAAAATAGGCCTCTAGCTCAGTGCCATTCTTATCTCTAACAATTTCTGTCAGCTTGGAACAACAATAATAACAGAGGACATTTCTGATGCCCCATCTCCGATGAGCTGATGGCGCTTACAAAAAGCACTGAGGATTAAGTGGGATGGGGTACATTCTGAGTGAAGTATGCATGCACCTATTACAACTACTCTACTGATCAATTATACTATACAGTATACAAACACTCTAGGTCACTCAACAGTAACTCCATGCAATACTAGATTTTTTATATGGGTGGGTGGTGCTGCAATATTGTGGTATTAAAATTAGCACCACAAAATCAATCAGTAGTGCAAACGCTTTAGATGTGGAGTCCTAACATTGTAAGTTATCTAACTGTAGTAATTATATTTCCAAAACATCAAGTTAGTACGGTATACACCTGAAACATAGCAATTTACTAACATTTCTTAATCAATAATAATTCCCAGTTTATTCCTACCTGTTAATGTTATGTCTTATGAGCAGTCTTGATTTATACTTACGCTTTTTTTATAGGATTTTTTTATAAGATGAAAAGAGGGTAAGAAAATGGCTGTACTGGTAAATGTAAAATGCTTTACTGGTCACCACTGACAACTGCCCCTTAAAGTTAAAGCCTTAAAAGGAAAAGGTTTACATGGGATCCATTTACAGGCAAGTCTTTTATTTTTATTTTCTTGACCCCTACACAATTACTGACTCAATCTGACTACACTACAGTAAACATCAGTGGAGGTTTTAAACATGTGCTAAAGATAAAAGTCAGGGTCTCAAGTGTGGCAGTCTGTCTTTAAACCAAGGGCTCCACTGTACAAAACATGTGTATACTTATAATAAACATCCAACTCCACTGTACATGTGTATACTTATAATAAACATCCAGCTGAACACGTACCAACAGTCAAATAGCAGCCAGCAAGAAGGGAGCCCACCCATCCTGTCTGCTCATTCGTAGCCTTGAACTCTTTCGTGTACTTCTCACTGAAGACAGCGAAGGAATAGCACACCCCATCCACCACAATGTTGCACACGAGGGAGGCCAGCACCACCATCCAACCCCATCCTCCGTCTGGCAGACCATCACCATTCTTTTCCAGCTCTGCCGCCTCTGCTTTGGCCTGGGCCTCTTTCTTCAGTTGTTCCAAAGATTTATCGTCATCACGTTTTGCTCGGGCCATTTTGTTCTTCTCCTTTGTGTTTGAAGTATTTACAATTACATGGTACTGTCTGCAACAGAAGGAAAGAGAGGGATACAGTCAATGAATTGTAATTTTCACAGATGAAAAAAAAAGGGAGGGTGGGGGCTGGGGGAGGGGGAATAAAACCTGCCAATCAACTGTTTTGTTGCTGTCAGTTCTGACAACTAAGCGGTGCCATTCACAAACTTACTACTAAGGAGAGCAAAGGTGATTGTTTTAAAGGTGTATGTGTTGTGTATTAATACACATGATGCAGGTACCCTTTCAGTTTTATGGCCTTAAAGCAAAGCAGCTGGGACAAGTCATCAAAACTGCTTCTTCCTCACAGAACTTTGTAATTTTATAGAACAAACTAAAAGTTCATTCTTGGTTTTCAATTACACACACACATCGCTGAACTCTGGTAAGTCATCACGTTGGCTGATAAATCACAAATCAAATGTACGATCACATTTTTGTAACATTAATCACACCTCAAATTATGCAAAAGCATTATATACTATTATTAAATATATTGACAACATTAACAATAACAGTAACACACATCACAGACATACTTCTGTCTGACCCTTTAACAGTTAACGGATGGTGTCACACGAACCAGAGATAGCATGGATCAAGATTTATCGTTTATGCTCCAGCAATGAAAAAAATGAAAAAAAGGGAACAAAAACAAAATGTTTATACTTTATAGTTTACCTGACATAAAAACAAGCCTCTAGCTCAGTGCCATTCTTATCTCTGGCAATTTCTGTCAGCTTGGGATAATAATAATAATAACAATAACACTAACAGAGGACATTTTTGATGCCACATCTTAGACGAGCTTACAAAAGGCATTGATTGAGGATTAATGGTAACAATCATCTAATTCTATTTCCAAAACATTTAGTTAGTAATAGTATGGTACACACTTAAAACTCTGCAATTTACTAACATTTACTAATTAATAATAATTCCCACTTTATCCTAACTCTTAAGATCCCTATCAATGTATCATAGGGATTTTTTTACTTCCCTTGCCTACCAATACTAATTAGTCTGTCTTCCACAGGAAAAATGTTACCATGCCAGAAAGTTGGCTAGTGAGATCTCATCAGAAAAAAACAAAAGCAAAAACACACAGAACATAGTACTTTAATACAAAAGATGATGAAGCAGACAGAATGAGGTTTTGGACCCACTGACAGACACACAGACACCGAGACACATATCTTATTACTTATACTAGACAGATCCCTAGATCTTAGACAGATCTCAGATAATCATACAGTCATATAACTTATCATTATATCATGATATCACTACAGTAGATTTATATAAAAACAAAACAAAAACACACAAAAGCTTTTCAATTTCATCAAGCAATTTTTCTCTTCCTCTTGGCTGAAAATGCAGAAAAAAGACACACAAACACCTCACTTTCCCCCAAAACCGGTGACTGTATTAGGGTGTATATATATATATATATATATATATATATATATATATATATATATATATATATATATATACATGTCTACAAAACAATGACGCCACCACACACAAAAACAGCAGTCAAAAATTATCTGTCAAATTCAATGACAATGAAATGATAACTATAACATTAACACTATTGTCAAAGTTTTTAACAAAAAGAAGAATTTAGGGTTAGATTTAGCCAAGTGCAGAGTTCTAAACAATCTGAATCACATTGTAAGTGTAACAAAACACAGAACTTTCAACTTCTAAAGAAAGCCTTATGAACAGCTTATAAAGTTATGATGTAACAACATTTTATGTACAGTGAAGTGGAATAAGGTACAGAGAAGAAAGTCTCCACACACCTAAAAAATCAGTCCTTTGCAACTGACTTCCGAGGTCCAACTCAGAGAACAGCTCTAACTTGTCAATAAGTCAATTGTTGGAAGTTAACCTGTCCAGCCCAACCCTGCATTTCAAGGATGCATACACATCACAGTTCACACTCACAGGTCAGTCAAGCTGGGTCCTCCTTGTCTGAGAAGAGAATGGTTATGAATATGATCTGGGTCAGTGCTTTTTTTTTTATTAACCAGGCCACGTGCCTTTCACGTGTGCTGCCACTGATGCATCCCAGATGAAACCAAACACCCAGATTCCTGAGTCTGATGAAATGGACTATTGTATTACTCTCATCCATGACTGAATAGTTAATTAGCTGTACATAGTACTGTATAATTACCAATGCAACTGGAACAGCGTTAAACACTACACTGTTGACTGCAGAACTAAGGGCATTGGGCGGGGTGGGGAAAGAGAACTGGGGGGGGGGGGGGGGGGGGGTTGAGGAAGGAACAGAAAGTGCACTTGCCATACAGTTTTAAAAGTACAACTTGCAACAAGTTACCTACTCTCTTTTTTTTAAATTACTGTCTAGACTGTATACTATTTACTGTAATAATATTTAACATTATGTTCCATAAAAGTAAACAAGTTCACACACACAACACCCCCATCCCTCCTGACCTGTAGCCTTGTACTGTTGTAGGGAAGAGTTTTATTTTTATGTCACTTGTCAGCCACATAAAATGTGACCTGAAAAAAGTTATTACACACACTCCTGTATGACGTTGTCAGGGAATAATTTTAATGTCACGGTCAACCACATAAAATGTGACCTCATTGAGACCCAGTCGTCCTGCATACATTACTATGGAACTGCTACATATAGCACAGCAACCTTAACACTATAACTAGGTAGGACCAGCCTCTCTTTAGCGCTGGGTAACATGGTCGTCGCAAGGCAAATATCGCTCATTTTCAACTCGTCGTATCTGCCTTGTTTTGTGCAGTTTGTCAATAAAAACTACTGTCAGGCAAAAAACGATCTTTTTACGACCTGTTGATGCCATTATTTTGTGCGTGAATGATGTATTGTGAGTTTGGAAGAAGTTTTAATGAACACACCAAGCGGTCGGAAACTGAGCGTGGTTCTGACGTCGACAGTCAGATGAGCGAGGTCAGAAAACGGTTGCGTTCAGAAAACCGTTGGGAACTTTTACAAAAAAAACATACACATATGAAGTTAATATTTTCAGAAAGAGGAATTCCCGTAGATTTATCCGTTATAAAATTTGTTAAAATTCTTCATTTTCGACTGCAGCAAAAATTGAGTCGAAAAATATGTTCATTTTTACCGTCAATTTACACCAAGAAAGTTTGAATGCACCATATTCAATTTGGTATCACTGGAAAGACGAATTTTCGCTCTTTAAAACAGTGTATCATTTGATCCGGAAGAGAGTTCTTGTAAGAGTTCCCGTGCAACAGAAAGTGGAGACCCCGTAGATTTTGTCGTCTGCTCGAGTTGCGCGATCGCTAAAGTCTGGGACTACGCGAGCGGCGCAAAAGATGCTCACCCTGGAGGAATTGGAAAGAAACTGTGGTAAGTTTTTTATTTTAGCGATAACTAAGTGAGTTTCCAACACAACCATAACTGTATTTTTGTGCTGTTTACATCTCTCTGAATGCAAATGAAGCAAATTCGTTGTGGTCTGGTCGTAGTTTGAACAACATTACAGAGTTATCTCCTCATTATTTCCTCTGAAATGCAAACTGCTGTAAAAGTAGTAATTTCTTTCCCCGTAAATCCGAATTGACAAAAAACTGATGTATGGTATATGTTCTTAACAGGTTAAAAAAAGAAGAAGTAATGATTACAAGTTTTTTGGTTTTTGTTTAACATTTTACAATCATGATTGACAAGACAGACTATGGTAACAAGACAGAAGTAACTAAGTCAATAAGAAAGACAGAACAGGAAATAAAATGAAAGAAATAATCACACACACACACACTTCAAGAGCCACATCAAATGTGGGGGTGGGAGGGGGTGGGGGAAATAAAATAATCACAGAGCAACATTAAATACAGTTTTGAGCATGTCAATTTTTAAATGTCATTGAAGTGGGAAGTTTTTTGTTTTTAAATATTGTCAAATAATGGCTAGAGCGACTCCAGTTGGGGTTTTGCTTCTAGGATTGTTTCAGTAGCTGAGACTGGTAGTAGTAGTCAAATACCTGAAAATTAGTTCTTGTCTGCTTCCTTTTGTTTGTACCTTTCTGATTGATTTATATAAGCCTTATGGTTTCTGTGGACGTTAAGCACTATGTTTACTTATTTATTTATTGATTTCTCAAGTTATTACTGCATGATTCACACAAAGTCAAGTAAGTGTTATTTACAACTAAACTTCAGAATTTGATGATTTAATCGTTGAGTATTAAGTGTATTTAATTGGTGAGTATTAAGTATTAGCGTGTTGTTTATGTTGAAATAAATCTTTTTTACCTGTTTGTTTATATATTTCTTTGTTAATGATTTCAGAGGATGATCAGTTTCACCATCTTGAGGAGAGAATTGGTCCTAGAAACCGAGGCAGGCCCCAACATCTACCACGAGTCCACACTTGGACTGCAGTTTTTAACTTCATTTCCTCATTCAAACAAGTCTACGTATATCTCAAATTTGCCTAAATTTCCTTATGCTGTGCATTTTCCTTATCTGATTAATGCTGAATCTGCAGATACCAGAACCATGGCTGTATCTCTTTCCATTCCAGAGTTTGATTTGCTTTAATGCTGTTACCATCAAAGATTCGTGGGATATTTGCACCCTTTTTTCTCATGGAAACTTGCCTCTGTAGGTAAAATTTAGCTTGCACTTCATTGTGATTTGTATTGTCTGATTAATGCTGAATTAGTTGGTACCAGAATTATGGTTGTACCTCTTTCCATTCCCATGTTATGTTTGATCTTGTCACGGTACTGTCAAAGATTGGTGATCGGACAGTGTTAAAATTGTGTTTAGTCTATGTAGTGCAGACACTGTGTAAAACAAGTTGGGTGGATGTGTGACCAATAGTTTTTATGCTAGAGCCATACAAAAATGACATTTTGTCAAATGCATGTAAAACGCCTAAAATGGTGTCTATTAATGGTGAACATATTATAGATAAATTAATGAAATTTGGCTTGTGTATTTGCCTTGTGACCCTCTTTAATATCATATATTAATGGATTGCATTGCTTGCTTTTGAAAATTTGGCTGGACCTACCTACTATAACAGTGCTAGGCGAGTACAGGAATTAGGATTTACAGGTCTTAGGGGGTGGCTGGCCCAGGCCTGGTGAAGGTCATGGTCATGGAGAGTATTTGGGGTGAGAAAGTACCTAGGGTATGCTTGTGACATTTCATTTCTTACCAATGGAATCTACTAAACTAGGGATTGTATTTTTATTTTACTATATTTTGTTGTTCTTGATCCAGCTCGCAGCTGACAAACAATAAAACCAGGTGATTTTAGCACAAGAAGAGACATATCACAGATAATGCATTTTTCACTTGGCAACAGCATCACTGTATAAAATATACAATATAAAATGTTGAGCAACACATGCTGCAATGGTACACACACTATACTCCTTACTACTAGTAGTAGTACTACTCAGAAACTAGATAAGATTTCAAGTTCATGACTCTTTGCCAGTTACCAATGGGACTGGAACAGTAAAATTTCAGTGGCAGATAATGCTGTTACAGTGTCAGTGTTAAATACAGAGACAGTGTCCAATTTAATTAACCATCAACTCCAGAACCACCTAAATGCAGTCTCAGGACACCTCATCTAGCCCTTGTTTAGTTAAATGATCTGCAGCAGTAAACTCAGAAAGCTTCCACTGAACTTCCAAACATAACAGTATACATGTAACTGTATCAGTGTATGTATACACAAAGTCAGTTTTATCTGGATTGTGTGTGTCATAATCATATGAATTATAGTTTATACTTTGTATAAAATGTATACATTACATATATGCAGGTCACTTTTAGTGAGCAAGTCAGTTATTAGCCATGTGGAAGGTCCAGCCTGACAGAACTTGCAAATTAAGAGCCCCCCATAAGAACAGAAGAGATGAAAAATACCGCAAAAAACCCCCACAAATATCATGTACCTGTGGTCTGGCCAACCCCTATCTCTGTGTCTGACTGACATCACAAGGATTTGTGAGCTTGTTTACTGACCTCCCAGCTCCAGGATAAAAATGTATACTGTGCTTTTCTGCACTGTGTAACTGTCATCTCAACCAGGGATGTACACTGAAACTGCCATGATCAGTATCACTATCAGTATCACTGATACTGTCATAGAATCAGTACCACTGCTGCCAGTGCTGGTATTAATTTGGCACTAATCAGTAATGGGTCACACGCTGCAACACATCACACTCTCAAGGTCACTTTTCTTAATTATAAACTATAACTCAATCATGTTTTTAATTTTATTGTTCCAGCTATGGCAGTGCACTTCAATTTTTTGGACTTGTGAAGTTTTACAATCTTAACTGTGGACACAAGCAAACAAAGAGGCCAACGCTCATTAATATCCCTAATATTGCAAGCTTGCACCCACATATTTATTTTTCTGGGTACCAGGATTTTGGCAACCACCCTTAGTACAATACTAAGGGTGGTTGGCAAAATCCATGCATGTCACTTAGTCTGGCCTACTCTTACTCTTAATGTTGCAGGTGACCTTGTTCATGGTCAATAGATCATTCAATCATACCCCTGACTAAGACAAACACCACCAGACTGTGCCCAAGGACTAAGACTCCTTTCTTTTCCTGAAGGGACTCAACAGTGGAAACTGCCCCTGCTCTGCCCAATTACCTGCATAGGGCAACTAGCGCTCTGTTACTGAGCACTGTACTAGTCCTCCCTAGGACTCTTGCACCTGTAGCTCTTTGTACAGTTTCAATGACCTTGCCACTGCTCCCTCTAGCCTGTTCCTGACCTTGACCCTAAGCTATAAACAGGGTCAGTTAATGCAAACCGTTTTGTATGTGATGGAAGTAAAGAAGTGAAGGTAGAGTGTGTCCCCTACATTTTGTTTGTGAAGGCTGGGTCTGTCCCTACATTATTTTGTTTGTAAAAGTTGGGTCTGTCCCCTACATTATTTTGTTTGTGAAGGTTGGGTCTGTCCCCTACATTACTCTATGGCTCTGTTGGGATGGGGGTGAAGGGGAGTATTAATCAAGTTTTAATACCTACACTACAATTCCCCCATGGACATTCCCTGTTCTAGCAACAGCGAAGCAGAAGACAAGATGCAGGTGGAGTGAAAATCAACACAATGGAGAGGCCACAGAAAACTGAAGGCTGACAAATCAATCAATGGGGTTAACAGGCTGTGTGCAAAGTAGCCATGCTCTGCTTGGGCAAGAGGCTTCTAATTGTAATACTATACAGCTCTGCCTAGCCATACCTCCATTTCATAACTTAAGACTATGTAATGTTACTATTTGTTGGTGTAGGTCCATGTGCTAAGCTGAACACTTTCATTTCCAAATGCAGTCACCAGTGTGCTATAGCCTGTATAGGTTATGACAATATGAGGTTCTGGGAACCTGTTAGGCCAAATCTAGGTGCTGCAGTGCTACAGATATGGCAGGCTGGCTGTAGTCAGCATTTGGAGATGGCAGTAAACAAGTAACCCTGCTCACACCATCACCTTGGAAAACCCTTGTCTCCCTTGAACTGTGTGCCCATTTACAATATATACAGAGTAAGTTCAGTAACAATAATAATAATATTAATAACTCTAGTCTTATATACAGCGCTATACCCCGTAAAAAAATTACAAGCTTGTGGTGCTGTACATTATCAACATCAAAGTCTACTTGACAATCAAAAAAGCACAAGTACTATAAATCATTTTTTGATTAATTCATTAAATAGATGAAACCAGAAAAAAAGAAGAGAAAGAGTGAGAGACTCTGCATGTGTGTGTGTGTGCGTGCGTGCGAGAGAGAGAGAGAGAGAGAGAGAGAGAGAGAGAGAGAGAGAGAGAGAGAGAGAGAGAGAGAGAGAGCATGCAGGCAAGTGAATGTGTGAGTACTGTACTACAATGGTACAAGATAGATAATTGGTTTTTGTGCCTAGTCAACTATGAGGTGAGGGTTGGACAGGACAAAGTGATAGTACTTAGTAGTTCTAACAGTACAACGCGTGTAAAATATGTTTACAACTCCTACAATAAAATAAATGCATTATTTTCAGGACAAATGACAAGCACATTTTATTTATTTCTCTTTTTCATTAATGTTCTTTTTAACCTCATGTGTTTTGATCATGTTTCAGAATGCCTGTCTGCATGTAATGCAGTCATCTTTGTTTCTCAGATCCAAAAACAAAACAAAAGAAAGAAGGGGGGAAAAAAGGAAGAAAATGTTTTTAAAAACAGAACAAATTGTACACTGACATGGACTAGTCAATGCATACAGCACATTATGGTCAAGTACAGCCACAGTATCTCGGCTGTCACCAAAAAAATGACAATTTATCAGCCAACGCTGATATCTACTTGAGCAATTTCTGCCACATCCTTTTAGTTTTACTAAGGTGAAATTACTGATGGTGCTGTGCCTGTGGCAGTTGCTTAGGAGTCATTCTCTGTCTACTGAGTTGGCTGGAGGATGGAAAGTTATCTCTTGTTGCTGCTGCTAGAACTTGCACCCTGTCCTACTGCAGTAACTGTGGTGTGCACTGATCATAAGTGACAGTCATTGCAGGGCCATGTGACTTTACTAAACTAGTGCAAGTTAGTGTCACTGTGGTTGTGTCTGACTTGAGATCAGCCTGCTCTGTAAACATTTTTGATACATCACACAGGTATACATACATGTATGCAAACGGGGAAGATTGAGACCATGTGAGAATGAGGCAGTGTCAACCAAAAGTACAGTATGTAAATTTAACTGCAATTGAATTTTTATTTTGGGGGGTGGGGGTGGGGGTTAACTGCCAGTGTCAATAATACTCCGACCATATCAAATGAATGAATGATAACATTAAGTGATTAACAAATAATGCACATCAAAAACTTCCACAGAAGAATGTGCATGTGCACAGCTCAGGGGTTGGGAAATAAACTGATAATTGATTTGTAACATCCATCCAACCATGACGGTTGTAAAATAGAACTTTTTATCAGGGTGAAAAGTAGGGAGTAAGCCTAAGAAACATTTTCATTTTTCCACACAGGCTCATGCTAAGAAGTTCAATAAGACAAGCACACACACAAATACAGAGAGAGAGAGAGAGAGAGTGTAACAAGACAAGTGGGAAGCAGAATGAAAGCTACAGAAGCACAATGAAAGAATTGTGTCTGGAGTCTGAGAGTGAGAACAGATGGGAAAAAATGAACAAGTTTCCCTGTGTCTGACGCTCCTGGGCAGGGAGTTCCACTGGGAAGGGGGCAATACTGACCATTATTATCTCTGAAGGTATCCCTATTCATAGTGTATAATAAATTATATTAACATTAATAAGCAAGTGGTCAAACTATTTTAAAAAAATTAATTAATATAATAATAAGAATGTGTTGATGCAGTCAAGATTCAATTCTGAATTTAGAAAATGAAAACACTGTTCCTTAAATAAGACTAGAGAAGACTGCTGAAGAGCCCCTAGTTAAATTTTAAATCCAGAGTGTTGGCCAGTCAGTGGGGCATGCAAATCCTGATGGAGATTGGTCTACTTGACTCGCCCTGATATATTATAACCACACTGGTTGACTGGGCGTAAAACACCAATTTACTTACTTACTTACTCCTGGTCTACTCGACACTCTTGAGTACTTTGAGTTTGAGCAATCTTGGTCTTGATTTCATCAGACATCACCACAGGCCTTACATTACAATAACTGACCTTGGTTCCATTCATGAGTCTTAAGGAAATTGCAGAACAACTATCACAAGCATGACACTGACAGACCGAGACAGATAACAATAACAACATACTTTATTCATCCCAGCAGGAAATTAAATTTAAAGTCATAAGACTCGTATTATAAATATAAAGAACTGATTTAAAAAATAAAAAAAAACAATCAATCATGACTGCATGAAGATGATGATGATAATCACTTTTATAATAGTTTTATATATTAGTTATTACTATTATTAGCATGATTCTCTGCTCTTGAGCAGACTCACTGTGCTTTTGTCAGATATGATTCAAAATGAGTGACTGTTTCTTTTTTATAGCACGTTTTTCAATATGTGCACAAAACTCAAAAGTGGCATACTTGCAGTGCTGTTTGATCCTTACATTATTACATGACTGGTGCCACATGAAACTGCTGCCATCTTGGCGCATTCTGTGTATATCATTGTATGATACAACCATGTCACATCATTTCATGCAAAGCCACATATGTACTGTAAGGTGCATGTGTAAACAGCTGTACACCTTCTCCCTTTTTATTTAGTATCTTAATTCTTATCATAAGTGATATTAGACTGATCTTACAATCAAAATAACAGCATAAGAAACATATATATATCATCAAGTTACACAAAAACAATAACAAAACTCAAGAAAGAAAATTGTATTTTAAAAAATAAAAAATAAAAAAGATACATTTATTTGCACCTGCCACATAATACTAAAACAATTATAATAATATAATTATCATTTTATTATTAGGACAAAAGAAAGTTTATTACATCAAAAGCAAACTAGTCTGAGATGCTGACTCAGTGACTGTTCATCACTCAGACTGGCCCCCATCACCATGACTATCTGAGGCTACTGGCATTGTCACCATTAAAATGTTAGCATCTAAGCCATTTTGTAGACCATCTGGGCTTTTAGTTTCAAAGCTAAGCAAAACATTTTGCAGTCTTTCTAAACTGTACGAAGAGTCCATTTAAATTCACTGATGTTGATGAACACATAAAATAGACAGCAATTTTTTTTTTAATGCCATCCATTCAGACTCAGGTCCTACTCACTCCAGGTCAACCCAAATACATGTATACCTGAACAAATGACTAGTAGACTATCTCAGTATCTGTTCTTATCAGTTACCTCTCTACCAAACAGGGCAGCCCTGATAGGCAAACCCACACTGACACTAGTGACAGTGACAGTTATACTAATACTGATAGAGATGTACTGAAAGATGTACTGACTGCACTTGCAGTTACAGCTAAAGTAATTGTTACACTTACAGTGTGAGGTCCTGCCACTGTAAGGAATCAAGATCAAGACAAGTAAACCAAATAAGAATGTGCTGTGTGTTATTTCTGATTATATTCTGTTCATTGAGAATGAAATCCACACTGTATTATCAAAGCGGGGAGTGGGGGTAGCTCAGTGTGACAGTGATTTGTGCACCGGACTCGTGACCAAAAAGTTGCAGGTTCGAGTCCTGGCAGGAGTACTTGGATTTGAACCTGCAATCTTTTAGGAGAATTTTCTTCTCCAGGGGTAAACATGCTGTGCCAACTCTCATTTTGGTATCTGTTCCACTGCAGTGAGTGGGAACACCTAGAACTAGAAGGTCCTGGTCATTCTGACAAAAGTGCTGGTGGCAGGTTACAGCTAAACACACATGCACCCTACATATGGCTTTGTATGAAGTGATGTAACAACATGGTTGTATGGCATACACAGAATGCGCCGAGATGGCAGCAGTTTCACATGGTACCACTACCAGCCATGTGACAACCAAACAGTGCTGTATATATATATATACTATTATTATTATTCATAGCTTTTATATAGTGCTATTCTCTGCTCTCGAGACTCACTGCGCACACTGGCATGTGATTCTAAATGAGTGACTGTATTCTTTTATAGTGCATATGAGCCTGTGCCAAAAGGTGCTCGGCGAGAACCATCCATTTTTTGGTCGTAAATGCTTCTTCAGGTTTAAGTTTTCTCTGAACAAACCTAACTTTATCTGAAAGAGTATGCATCAAAGAGATAATAAAGATAAACTTGACTCCCAAAGTCAGTTTTGAGTTAGTAAAATATGAAAATTTACACCAAGTCTGGGCCAAAATCGGCAAAGGAAGGGTGGACATTTTGGGTGCACCGCTTCAGTTGTTGTTTTGTTTGCATCTTTCTTCTTTAGGCAATTTTCCCTTTGCTGCCTGACAGAACATAGTCAAAGCTTTTTAATGCTTGTGAAAACGGCTCATAACTACTTGTAAAATCTGAATAATTGAAATAAACATATGTTTATTTCGATCGAAATGCACTGGTTCTGGTTCTGATGCTGACGAAAACGTTCGTCTGCTACTAGTCACTGCGGACTTGTGGGTGGTGAAACAAAGAAGCTGTTGCTAAAATCAGTGTTTAGTCAAAAGCTGTGATGATAAAAGCGTTGGATTCCATTCGTAATTATTTTTTTCAAGTTTAAAATTTCAAGTTTTTATTTTGTCAGTCCATTACGATTGAAAAATTGCAGATCCTGGGGATAAACATCGATTTTGTGACCACGGTCTTTTTGCACAAAGCGCGGCCATGTTTACCCACTGTGCTTTGCGCCTACTTTCTCTTCATACAGTTTCGATCAAAATGTGATGTTGCGTCTGACAGATTAAATAGTTACTTTTCATTGATACAACATTATTTTTGCATTTTCATTCATAATTGTAAGCAAAGTGACCATTATTAAACAGGTTTCAGTCGGCAGTGTGCAAATTCAAAATGATGTCTTTGTTCGACAGCCAGCTGTTTATCGGATGACACAAGTGGGCTTAGGTCAGTGTTTTGATTGCGAGTGACCGATTTCTGCACAGTAATGTCCAAGTTTCGATCGAACGAACTAGTTACTTACAATGTGTTATAGTTGTTATTCCAGGTAGTGAGACTTGAATGCCAAATCAATGTCTTTTGTAATTGAATTTTACCTGCTGTTATTGTTAACGATAGGGTATAGGGTGAATGTACATTTGTAATTCACATGGTTTTCTGTTTTGTCAATGAAAGAATAATAATGACAACTTGGCTGTACTTTTTCTAAGTCACATACTGACTGTCCAGTGTTACATATTCCATTGTGATATGTGTGGCATCCGACAGTGCATTACTTTAAATAATGGTTTTGGCCTTGTTTACAGCAATGTGTCAGATGTAGGAAAACTAAGTGATTCTATTAGCTGTGCATATGTTTTACAGGAAAGGAAAGTTTACAAACTTTACAAAGGGAAGTGTTGTGTCCACCATAGAGTTGTTACATCCAACAGATAAAATGCTTAAAAAGGGCCTTTGACAAAATTACAACTATACAAGCAACTTGTTTAGTGCTGCAGTCATCAAAACCACTACTAAATCAGCAGAGCTGGTAACATTTTGTTGCAGTGTAGGGAAATCAGCACTGTTATTTTATAAGCTGTGTATTGTGAGCATGGGAAATGTTATGTCCATCCAATAATCATTACATCTGACCGATAAAATGTAAAAACGTGTCGTTGATGACCTTATTTCATGCTGCAGCCATGGAAACAACTATACTTCATAAATTCTAATAAACACATCCTATTTTTGATTCAGTGTTGTGTTTCATTTTCATTTTATTAAAAAAATTAAGGTGGCAGTCTGTCGGATGTAACACAGGACATCATTGTTATGATTTTGAATATGAAATAAAAAGTGAACTGAGTCAATTTTACTGTCTTGTTATAAACGATGGATGTTTATTTTCCCTACAGATTGATAGCGATCATTAAATTCAAAGATTAAATCAAAACAAACATTGTGTCCTGTGTTGCATCCGACAGATTCAGGTGTCCGTCTTTAAATGTTTTTTTCTCAGACTCGCTTCATCAAGTTATCTTTTTCAGACCTGAAATGTATATAAAAAAGACTTATCTTTTAAATGGTGTTACTTGCTAAATGACTTTTCTGCTTTTATTTTTCACTCTAATGTCCACCTTCTAAGCAGCACCTTTTGGCACATGCTCATTATATATACTACTTTGGCGGATATTCAAAACGTGCTGTAAAAAGCTAGTCACTCATTTATAATCTACTACTGTTACTAGAGGATTTGAGGACAAAAAGC
>JABMCL010001503.1:0-60000 GCA_018857735.1 Alviniconcha marisindica | reverse complement strand
CTGAAAGAGCCTCAAGCTCTGTGACTGACTAATGTTAGTCATTCATTGATGGCCGGATTCACAACATCGGAGACTGTCGGCAGTCACTGCGGCGTGAGTGGTGCCGCAGGGCAAGAGTACTCGAGTCGCTCTCAGTCCGGCGGCGTACGATCGACGGAGCGGTCACCACTGAAATGTCCGGGACTGGATGCACTGAGTGGTTGGTTACTCATGTGCTAGGTTTGGCGCCGCCCTGAGCTCATTCTTCGGAGTCACTGAAATTCTGTCAGTGCAGATTCTTCACAAGTCCTCCGTGTTTATACGCACGTAAAAAGATCACCGGCATAGGGCTACTCACCTTAAGAATCCCCGCGTAGTCCATGCCCTCAGTTTTCTGTGGAAACACCAAACTAATCCACTGAGCATGCACTAAAAGTATCAAGAGTCTTCAGAGTGTTGAGATGAAGTTGGACACTATAATATGATACAGAAGAACTGCCACTGACGAGAAGAACAGTTCGTTGCTCAGTCAGTCACGGCCGGATCCGCGGCAGCGGCACTGCCGCCCTGCCGAAAGCCGTTACAGACTCACAGTCATTGCCGTGACTGAATCCGGCCTTGCGGACACTAAAAACTGAGCGGCTGAGCGGCAAAACAAACAACTCAACCATTGATTCTGTTTTGACGCAACTGACACTATATGAGCGGGGCGGGGTGGGGAGTGAGGGAAGCAGGTTGGAAGCATGAATGAAGAGTCAGTCACAAGTCAGAGGTTGCTGTAACGACTTTTATTTACACCAACCAGGAAACAGTGTAGGCTCTCCCCTGACTGATGCACACAGGCCGCCGCACAGCAAACAAACAACCTGCCTCTGCAGGGACACTGGGGGAAAAGGGACGCTGCGGTTAGTAAGTAAACATGGTGCTTAACGTCCACAGAAACCACAAGGCTTATTAGGGAGTGGGAGAAGGGGGGGGGGGGGGGTATGGAAGTGGGGGTAGAGGGAGATTATATACCTATCGCTACACTGTCACCACCAGAATGATTGCTGCATTAACTTGGATGGACAGCGACGCGGAGAGCCATTTTAATGTTTCAGTAGGAAGTGATGGACAAAGTCACAGGACAGTGTCCACAAACCACAACCTTTTTGAAGAGAAAGGAGAGCCGAAGCGGTATCGAACCGCCTAGGTTCTTCCGCTTACCAGCCTAACGCCTTACCGCTAGGCCAAACCGGCTCACGGACGCTGCTGGCCCAGCGCACAAGTTTTAACACTTTAGATAATTGGGGCCATAAAATTCCTACCCAATCAAAAAAAGAAAAAGAACAGGAAAGAAAGGTTAAAGGGTCATGACCCTGGACACACACAATGCACTCGGTTACAGATATATCAGTTTTAATCGTCTAAGTCGCGGACGCAGTGAACAGTGCCGGAGAAAACTGGTATGCAGCTTACTGAGGCGCAGGGAACGGCCCGTCAGTCCGGCCTCAGGTCGCCTGACTCAGCGTACAGTCAGTCAGTTCAGTGTCGCTTTACGTCCACACGGGTGACAAAACATAAGGCTTATTAGGGACGGGGAGCCCAGCATGACGGTCACCTCGACTTTCACACAGCTCCTGAGTTCTGGAGCACAGTAGGTTTCAGTTATTGCCAATAAAGGGTCCGCCGCTACTAGGCCGGAGTTTTGTGGTGTCAGGTCAGCCACGGTACACCCGCCATCCAGCACACATTCACGCCAATCATAAAACATCATTACATTACAACAACGCAAAACACCGGGGTCCAAACTCATTGCCAAATCAAATAATTTTTATATGAGAATTCCAACCGCCTCATCGGTCCGAAAGCCGGTCGCCGGACGACCGGCCGTTTTGTGCGACCGCGTGAGGTCGACACGGCGGCTGAGCCACAAGAAAAAAATAAATCCCGAGCCAAGTGCCTCTGAAGTTTGGCGAGTATGCAAATTTATATCCCTCTCCGTCGTTGACCCAGTTTAAATTTTGTATGTGTGTCAGTTAAAGTGGGATCATGATTCCCTCCGCAGCACGGTACGGTGTGGTGTTTCGCCGCGTGCACACTGAGGGAGATATATATACTGAAGTGGCAGAGGCGGCAGTAACGACCCACGTTGCTTATGCCAGCGCAAATCAGAAGAAAAAAACATCATCGTTTCAATCGAATGCTCTGAGTGCGATTGTGATTTTCTGTCAGAGAGAGAGAGAGAGAGAGAGAGAGAGAGAGAGAGAGAGAGAGAGAGAGAGAAGACACACACACACACACACACACACACACACACACACACACACACACACACACACACACACACAACACACACACACAGACAGACTCGAGGGAGAGAGAGAGAGAGGAGAAGAGAGAGAGGCGAGAGAGAGAGAGAGAGAGAGAGAGAGAGAGAGAGAGAGAGAGAGTTCTTTATTTACGAGGGTCAGTAATGGATAAGCATAGTTTTGTACATATCACCCTCGGCGCCGCCTAAACAAGGGATTATTCTCCATCAGTCTAATCAGTTATATATACCTCGCTTCTGTGGACGTAAAGCAAAATGGTCATGGTCAAACATTTGAGTCATTCTGGTGATGACAGCGTAGCGATAGATATATAATCTCCACCTCCATACCCCCTTCCCGCCCCTTCTCCCCGTCCCTAATAAGCCTCGTGGTTTCTGTGGACGTTAAGCACAATGTTTACTTACTTCAAACATTTTATCGTTCCCAGGAACAGTTTCCAGAAAAGAGACGCTTTATATATAGGCCCAATAAAATACCGGGAAGTCACCGCCAATCCTTCATCGTTTCCGCGGGCCGGCACATAGCCTGCCTATGCCAGTTCTGTGTAGGCCCTGCACGACTACGGCGATCCAGGATTGGCGGCGACTTCCCGGTATTGTATCACGTTGGGCATATATACCTAAAACGTCTTTTTTCTGGGAACTGTTCCGATGATGATGATGAAGTGATTCTTAATGTCCTCGGATGTCAGGTGACATATTAGGGACAAACTGTACGAGACTCTCAAATTCTAAAGTTGAGAGCAAAACCGGTTGGCTGTATAACGGATTAACTTGACTTGGTCCACCTCACACTCCGAGCATCGCTTTCCGGCACCTTCCTCCAAAGGAAGGATGTCGTAAACCAGTGCTATCGAGGGGATACATGTGAGTACCTAGGAGGAAAGTTAAAATTTAGAAATTTGGTGCCCTAGTGGCCTTAACATTTTTAATTTTCTTTTCTTCAAAAGTTAAAATTTACATTAAAATGCAGATAAAAAACCTTCCTAGGACCAGTTTAAAAACAACTATTTCTAACCGTATCTTAGCTTTTTAAAAGACTGTTTGTTAAAAGATAGCTATAGTAAGTAAGTAAACATGGTGCTTAACGTTCACAGAAACCACAAGGCTTATTAGGGACGGGGAAAGATAGCTATCAGCAAAAGTTATGTTTTATGTTAAGACAGTTGGTTAAAAAACAACTACACTTTTACCTGATTAGGTTAAAACGTTTCATTATTTACAGCTATATTTATTTACATGTACACAGAGCTGGTGCCTTTGTCACTGTGTTCCATCCCTCTCCTCTTCTTCTTCTTTGTCGTTTCGCCTTCGGCGGCTCAGAACTGTTCCGACATCTGGTGGGGTTTACGTACCTTGTATTTTACACAATGCCAGGTGAGAGTTGCCGTGGGCGACTCAGGTCTTTGTTGTTGTATTTGTGCTGTGTATTTCGAGCGCTAATTAACTCCCTTGTGTGTTGTTCCTGAGAACGATAAAATGTTTGCCAGTGTCATTTCATAACTATATACGCTAGTTTAAGCATCTCTCTCTCTCTCTCTCTCTCTCTCTCTCTCTCTCTCTCTCTCTCTCTCTCTCTCTTCGAGTTCTCTCTTCTCTCTCTCTCTCTCTCTCTCTCTCTCAGTCTCTCTCTCTCTCTCTCTCTCTCTCTCTCTCTCTCTCTCTCTCTCTCTCTCTCTCTCTCTCTCTCCGTGTAGTGTAGGTCCATGCTACGGCGTGTAAAGATGAGGCCAGCGATGCTCCATGTGCTGAGGCCTTGCCGGCAAAGGATGTTTGCTCAAGTATTGACGACCTCGCCATTCAGCCTGACTACGGCCAAAGAATGTAGTAATACTACATGTACACAGCACACAGCATTGAACTGCAGTATAATTACAAGTTATTACATTATTATTATTACATTTCTTCTTCTTCTTCTTCTTATTATTACACTAGAGGGGAAGGGGGACAGATTGAATTGGCTTGGATGGTTTATTGTATATGAGCAATATTGCTCCTTACATTGAGAGAGAGAGAGAGAGAGAGAGAGAGAGAGAGAGAGAGAGAGAGAGAGAGAGAGAGAGAGAGAGAGAGAGAGAGTCAATATTCAACCGAAACGAGTCACTAAATGCAAACCGAAACGCATCAGCAACAGTTCTACACAGCGGTCACACACACACACACACACACACACACACACACACACACACACACACACACACAACACACACACACACACACACGCAGCACGCACGCACCACCACGCACACACACACACACACACACACACACACACACACACACACACACACACGCCGCGCACACACACACACACACACACACACACACACACACACACACACACACACACACACACACACACACACACACACACACACACACACACACACACACACATCACTCATTCATAATTATGCCAGAAACAGGAAACCAGATCAAAACACGCAAAAGGTTAGTTTATTTTAATTAAAAAATAACAACACACACACAAAACATGTGAAAACAACTTTGCCAAGCTAATAACCCACTAACAAACGACAGTGGAATTTGATCTCAGTGGGTGGAGAAGTTTTGGGCGGGGAGAGTGACGGATTATTCTGTTCCTTCTTACTGTCCTACCAAGTTTTCTTTCTTTTATTCTCTCTCTCTCTCTCTCTCTCTCTCTCTCTCTCTCTCTCTCTCCCCCCCCCCCCCCCCCGATTTATATTTTATTTTATTTTTTACTTTCCCTGCTTCATAAGTTGCAGGCCCATATACATTGAGTGGAATCATCCACTCAGCGCTTCATAAGGGGGGGGGGGGGGGTTATTAACCCCTTCACTGCCCCAGCCTGTAACATTTCTGGGCTGAAAAGTGCAGGGCCGCGCCTCAGTGCACGCGTCATTTTTTCTCTCTCTCCCGGTCCAATAGATTACTGCATCTACTTTCAGTAATGTGCGTTTTCATATAAATCCTTTGACATGTTTAATGCGAAAAAGAAAACAAAAAAATGGGATTTTCAATTTCGCATTTTTATTGGTCGTTTTCAAGTGGCATCATGGCAGTGAAAGGGTTAAGTCATAATGCTAAGTTTTACTACCGTGAATCTAGTTATGAAGCAATAATTCATTCTTTCATCTGTTCATTAAACTGAAACGTTATTCTCGTGATCATTTGCGGCGATTGTTTGGGTAGCATCATTTTTCGATCCGGTGCAAGCTAAATGAAGTCGGCCAGGTGCGATTTAAGTTAGGCGTACAGCTTTGTGGGAACAACTAGCGTCAGCAGTCTCAGTCTCGGCTGTCGTGGACTGACTTTGACCCTCGGTCACGCTGACCTAGACTGTCTGGGCCTCTTAAGTTATTGTTAATATGGCTGTTCTTTAGTGTGACAGCGGTCACGGTACCCTCTCAATAGGTGTGTGTGTGTGTGTGAGTGTGTGTGTGTGTGTGTGTGTGTGTGTGTGTGTGTGTGTGTGTGTGTGTGTGTGTGTGTGTGTGTGTGTGTGTGTGTGTGTGTGTGTGTGTGTGTGTGTGTGTGTGTGTGTGTGTTGTGTGTGTGTGTGTGTGGTGTGTGTGTGTGTGTGTGTGTGTGTGTGTGTGTGTGTGTGTGTGTGTGTGTGTGTGACAGTGTGTGTGTGGGGGGGTGGGGGGGGGTGGGGGGGGGGGGCTCTGTGGTTAGAGCTCCGGACTCGTAATTGAAAGGTCGCGGGTTCGAATCCCTGCAGGAGCGGCGGGAGAATTTTCTTCTCCAGGGTCGACTTTCTGTGCTGACTCTTATTTCGGTATCCGTTCCACCCCCGTGTTACCTCAGTAGCACGTAAAAGATCCTGGTCACTCTGCCAGAAGTGCAGTTGGCAGGTTACAGCTAAACACGCATACACCTTACGGTTGTGGCTTTGCATGAAGTGACATGGAGCATGGTTGTATGGTGTGCCGCCAGAACTTGCGCCGAGACGGCAGCAGTTTCATGTGGCACCAGCCATGCCAGCGCTTAAGCGGTGCACCACTTCAGTGGATATTTAAAAAAAACGCGCTATAAAAAAAAGAAGCTAGGCACTCATGTAAAATCACATGGTTCAGGAGCTGTGTGAGAGTCGAGGTGGACGTCCTGGACTGTCCGTCCTAACGAGCCTTCTGGTTTCCGTGGACGTAAAGATTTATTGCACCGTGCTTCGGCATTGGTCACAACTGACTTGTCCCTAATATGTCAACTGACATCTGAGGACATAAAGCATCACTTCATCATCAACATGTAAAATCACATTCGAGCGCAATGAGTCTGCTCATGAGAGCAGAGAACAGCGCTATATAAGCGATCATCAATCAATCAAACCGCTATTTGGAACAGGAACCACCTGTGGTATGATCCGTCAGTGCAGTCAGTGTCAGACTATCAACTATCCACTAGACTGAAGTGCCATGTGTAATCATCATGCCCTGCAGATGGCGGTCCGTGTCAGCGCTAGCCTACTTGACGCCCTACGTGCGAGTGCGCACGGCTGTGCCATGTGGCAATGAAACAGGGTATACTAGCTCAGTCAATTAGGGTATATTGACTCAATGAACCAGGGTATATTAACTCAGTGAACGAGGGTATATTGACTCAGTGAATCAGGGTATATTAACTCAGTGAAACTTGGTATACTGACTCAGTGAAACTTGTTATACTGACTCAGTGGAACAAGGTATACTGACTCAGTGAAACTTGGTATGTTGACTCAGTGAAACGAGGTATACTGACTCAGTGAAACTTGGTATACTGACTCAGTGAAACAGGGTATATTGACTCAGTGAAACAAGGTATACTGACTCAGTGAAACAGGGTATATTGACTCAGTGAAACAGGGTATATTGACTCAGTGAAATTTGGTATACTGACTCAGGGAAACAGGGTATAATTATTGACTTAGGGAAACAGGGTATACTGACCGGCTCAGTCAAACAGGGTATAATTTTATTGACTTAGTTTTGGTACGATTTAATTGACTCAGTTTTGAAATGATTTGTTGAGACAAATCATTTCAAAACTGAGTCAATTAAATCGTAAGGCAGCCACCCGTCGCAATGTACAACTTAGGCACCGACCTTGCCATGGCGGTGTTCATGACCGCACAGGCGGCACTCGACACATTCACTGAGTACCGCAGGGCCCTCACACTGATGTAGGCTTGGACCTACATGCTCCTTCGATGTAGGCCGGGCAGGCGGCTAACTGAGCGTTGAACCTGTGTTCACTCAGTGTAGTCCATGCTACCTTTGTGAGTGTGTGTGTGTGTGTGTGTGTGTGTGTGTGTGTGTGTGTGTGTGTGTGTGTTGTTGAGGGTCCTAGCCTGCTGAGCAAACTGATATTCCACGATAATTACTATTACCTTGATAATAGACATCGCAACACCCCAGAGAAACCCGACACCGTTATGAGCAACAAAGACTAAAAACAACATCATTGTTGTCACTGAGTCTCGGGAGCGGGACAGAGCGTCAGAGGTAGAGCGCAAGACGGGCTCCAGACGTGCTCAATATCACTGAGCTATCCCCGCTCCCCAGTCAACAAACAAATCGACAGCAATTCGAACTTCAGCTCAAAAACGGCTTTATTTCACAATGATTGTAGTCTTCGAAAGGTCGCGGGTCCCAGTTACGGGGGGAGCGGCAGGAATTTTCTCTCTCTCAGTCTCGGAGGGTCTCTCTCTCTCTCTCCAAGCACTGGTTTACGACATCCTCCGAATGTGCCGAAAAGCGATGCTCGGGAGTGTGCATTTTGTGCTGACTCTTACTTTGGTATTCCCCCCCCCCCCCCCCCCCCCTCCGCCCCCCTCACCGTGTTACTGCAGTAGCCGCACGAAAAGATTCCCGCGTCACTGGGCTGCCAAAGGTGGAGGTCAGTAGCAGGTTACAGCTGCTACCTGTTAGTATTACCGTCTACAGCTCAAAACACTGACACCTGCCCCCTACCATGCGTAGGCTATGTGGCTTTGAATAACTTGAAGTGACACTGTAAACTGTCTCATGGTTAGTTTATGGTGTACACACTGAGAAAGCGCACCGAGACGGCAGCAGTTTCTCGTGGCGCCATCCATGTAACAACCAAACAGCGCTGTAAGTACAGCACTTCAGTGAATACTGAAAAACGCGCTGTCAGTGTCCGTAAAGCTACACTGTCAATCATTCTGAGTAGCAATAGCATACGGCAAGAGCGCAGTGAGTCTTCTGGGAAGCAGAGAATTGCGCCATATAGCTGCCGCCATTGTGTCATCTCGAGATGAGGCGCTCGACAAGTGTTCCTATAATTATATATATTTTATATCGTAACTGTTGGTCGCTGTTCGGCCTTGAGCCTCTCGAGCTGGCCGATCAAAGGGAGGCCAGTTCGGCAGATTATGGGTCCCAGCCTTTGATCTCAGCGGTCGTTCAGACTCTACTTGGAACACGATAGACAACTCTGTCAACTAGTCGCTTACTTTCCGCTTTGCAAAGTTGTCTTTCGTATTAAGAAGCCCAAGCAGCAGTGACTTACACAAGTACACGTTGCTTTGCGTTTGTGAGTTGCCCACCACCTGTGGTTCTGGTGGTGGCCGGTCACGTTTCTTGCAGGTGCTTGGAGCGTATTCACGTTCACTGTTGCTTACGGCGACATAGACCGAACGGACTGTTAGGCCCAGGGAGCCCAAGACGGCCACTTCACACAGCTCCTGAGCTCTCGGAGCGAGCATCATGTCAACAAGTAGCCCGCTGTCCCCCTTCCCCGTCAGTGACTGAACAGTGTGAGGTTTCTGTGGACGTGAAGTCCCGTGAAAGGCAGGCTTTCAGCATTGCATGACAGAACTGACTGAGTCTAAACAATCATGTAAAGCTTAAGTACACCCAGGGTGTGTGTGTGTGTGTGTGTGTGTGTGTGTGTGTGTGTGTGTGTGTGTGTGTGTGGAGTGTGTGTTGTGTGTGTGTGTGTGTGTGTGTGTGTGTGTGTGTGTGTGTGTGTGTGTCGTGTGTGGTGTGTGGTGTGATGTGTGTGTGTGTGTGTGTGTGTGTGTGTGTGGTGTGTGTGTGTGTGTGTGTGTGTGTGGTGTGTGGTGGTGTGTGTGTGTGTGTGTGTGTGTGTGTGTGTGTGTGTGTGTGTGTGTGTGTGTGTGTGTGTGTGTGTGTGTGTGTGTGGTGTGTGTGTGTGTGTGTGTGTGTGTGTGTGTGTGTGTGTGTGTGGTGTGTGTGTGTGTGTGTGGTGTGTGTGTGTGTGTGTGTGTGTGTGTGTGTGTGTGTGTGTGTGTGTGTGTGTGTGTTGTGTGTGGTGTCTGGTGTGTCGTGTGTCTGTGTGTCTGTGTGTCTGTGTCTGTGTGTCTGTGTCTGTGTGATGTTGTGTGGTGGTGGTGGTGTGTGTGTAAGGGGTGGGGGGTGGGGGGTGGGGGGGGTCTTCAGACTGAGCGCTCGCTCAGCCACGAAGGTCATATCCGGTCGGAGCGCAAGTCATCATGAAGCGAGCACAAGTAAAGTCTGATTCACTCTTATGTCATGCGCCATTTCATTTAAGAGGATTTGAACAAATGGAGTTGAATGAACCAGGAAAACAGATTACAAACGAGAGAGTTAACAACAAGAACGGCAAGGCCACATTAAATGTTCTGCACTGCACAGTTATGTGGGGACTGTCTTCAGCCATGATAAGCTCCTTACGTCACAGCACTCACCCTCCAGTAACGGACACAAATCCTCCAAAGGCGGCGCGTGTCTGCCCATGTAGCATGGTAATACAACAACAACAGCGACAACAACAAAACAACAACAAAACTCACCCTATCGAATGTACAACTGCATATATACCGCGTAACCCCTAAAAGTGTTGTTGCTGATCGCTTTTGCATAGAGCTATTCTCCGCTCTCGAGCAGACTCACTGCGCTTTTGTTGCATGTGATTCGAAATGAGTGACTGTCGCTTTTTATAGCGCGTTTTGGATTCTCACTGAAGTGGTGTACTTACAGCAATATTTGGTACATAGCTGGTGCCACCTGGTACTGCTGCGGTCTCGGCGAGTTCTGTGTACACCATACTATCTGCCACTTAAATATTTAAAGCCACATACGTTTACGTGTTTAGCTGTAACCTGCCATTCAAAGCCCCATACGTATGCGTGTTTAGCTGTAACCTGCCATTCAAAGCCACATACGTATGCGTGTTTAGCTGTAGCCTGCCATTCGGCAAAGCCACATACGTATGCGTGTTTAGCTGTAACCTGCCACCTGCACGTTTGGGCAGAATGGCCGTGTTTTAAATTTTTTTTAAATGTGCTACTGCAATAACACGTGTGTGGAACGGACACCAAAGTAAAAGTCAGCACAGAAAGTTGACCCCGGAGAAGAAACTTCCCTCGCCACTCTTGCGGGGACTCGAACCCGAGACCTTTCGACCACGAGTCCGGTGCTTTGATATTCATGTGACGTGTGGCACCCACGTTTCTTCTGAATGGAATAAAGGACTACTTGACTGAACCACCAGGCTATCCATGCTTCCCGTGTTCGACTGGGGAATGCTACAACTTGTTAATGATTTTATAAAGTCAGTTGTTTTTTGTTGTTGTTAATCGCAACGGCGGGACAGGAAATCAGTAATCTCTCTCTCTCTCTCTCTCTCTCTCTCTCTCTCTCTCTCTCTCTCTCGGCAGTTGGATCCGATCTACCACCAGGACTTGCGTATGGCGTTGGGGGCTTTCCGCACAGCTCCTGCCCAAAGTCTCTACGTCGAAGCACACGAACCGTCTCTGGCTTCTCGACGTCTGAAACTTAATTTAAATTATGTTTTGAAACTAAAATCTCTACCGGAAAATCCAGCTTACAGTTTTTTGTTTTGTTTTGTCTGTTTTTCAACCCGAAAACGTTAAACTATTTGAAAACTCACCGTCAAAAATTCCAACTCTCGGTATTCGTATGTTATCTCACCTGGAGAAATCCAAAAATTGACTTTGAACTAATTGACGGTGTCTCCTTTTTTGATATTGCTCCTTGGACGCTTTCAGCCCCTACAGTCCGGTCCATGGTTCGGTCTAACTAAATCTCGACTACACATTGGTCACAGTTATATTACTCATTTCTTTTTTATTGAAGGGAGAGGAGCCACCTGTGTGTATTCCATGTGACGAGCTACTTATTACCCACTGAACATATCTTCCTTACTGGAATATAAATAGGCACCAAAACGTGTTTGTTGTGCATCAGCATCAATATAGTGAAATGGACATATTTATGATTTTATTAATTTTGTTCTGATTCTCCGAGAATCAGCCTGGAAGTATGTTTCTCAGTTGCAAATAAGTGAAATATGAATATTGAGATTTGCTCATCGTTGACTCAGTGTTTTGCGGCCGGGTTTCGGTTGCTGTTGATTGCGTTGCGTGTCGAAGTGTCACTGAGTGAGCTAGTGACGGACTGTGAATTGTCATTCATCCGGGGCTTGTGCTGGGCGGTCGACGTGATTTAAAAAAAAACCACCCACACACCTGGTAACACCCACATGGCGTGAACACACGCATGGACACGTACACGTAAACACCTAGACAAGCCGCGGGACGGTCCAGTGACACATCAGTATGCAGACTGCACTGAAGGGACTTGGGCCGCATACTTCGGGCAAGCAGGAAGGCCGCCGGTTCGATCCGCTTCGGTTCTCCTTTCTCTTCAAAAAGGTTGTGGTTTGTGGACACTGTCTTGTGACTTTGTCCCTAATAATTAATCAGTAAAACATTAAAATGGCTCTCATCGCTGCCCATCTTAATGCAGGAGTCATTCTGGTCAGTAGACGGTGACAGTGTAGCGATAGGTATGTAATCTCCCTCTTCCCCCACATCATAGTTCAGGAGCTGTGTGAGAGTCGAGGTGGCTGTCCTGGGCTGTCCGTCCTAACAACTTTGTTCCGTGGACATTAAATGGCTTCATCGCTGCCCATGCTTAAGCAGGATCATTCTTGTCAGTAGACGGTGACAGTGTAGCGATAGGTATGTAATCTCCCTCTTCCCCCACATCCATCATAGTTCAGGAGCTGTGTGAGAGTCGAGGTGGCCGTCCTGAGCTGTCCGTCCTAACGAGCCTTCTGGTTTCCGTGGACGTAAAGAATTATTGAACCGTGCTTCGGCATTGGTCACAAGTGACTTGTCCCGAATACGTCAACTGACATCTGAGGACATTAAGCAACACTTCACCACATCCATAGCGATAGGTATATAATCTCCCCATCTCCCTCTTCCCCCACCTCCATACCCCCTTCTTCCCGTCCCTACTAAGCCGGACGGTTTCTGTGGACGTTAAGCACCTTGTTTACTTACTTGGGGCAACTGTGGACGTTAAGCACCATGTTTACTTACTTACTTGGGGCAAGGACGTATGACGTCATCACTTTGCGCGTACACCCTCGGAGGGCAAGCTGGGGGGCTTCTGTGTGTGATGAGTTAGTCCAGGCACCTCTTTACACGTGTGTTTTAAGAACCAAAAAGCAAAATGGTCAACATTTGTTGTGTGAATGGTTGTACAGCTAGAAGTAGCGTGCAGAGTGCCAGAAATTTTTACAGAATTCCTAAGATTGACACTACGCGAGGTACGAAAATCGTCGAGTTGACCCAGAAACGCAGACGAGCATGGCTACAGCAAATCAACCGAAAGACTGTCACAGAATTGATGGTGAAATCATGGACTCGTGTGTGTTCAAAACATTTTCTCTCCGGTAAGTTTGTGATTTATTCTTCTCTCAAATGGAAGTTGTGTTTATGTAGACTTACAGAACTGTTTCGGAGCACTGTTGGTGTCAGTGTCATTCATAAATTTATGATGTACTACATCCTTTCCTCGATGTTTTGAGGCACTTCCATTTTTCTTGTGTCAGCTCCCCTCTCTCATTGTCGATCGGTAAACATTTTTTAGGGTCTACCACCCCAAACACCAGTCAGTTCTATCAGTCAACGATAAAATGAATCATGTGACACGAGTCATTGACTTTGAGGGGGTGGGGGGGGGGGGGGGGGACTGGATTTGAGACACAAATGTGGCAGACTTCTTGTGTGGATGAACAGTTACTCTTGGTTCACTTAATCTTCATTGTTTGCATAGTATGAACCAGCACTGTATTTATTTCTCTGCTGTTACATGATCTGAAGTGACTGATTTAAATTAAAAACTTCGTACAATGGTAGCATATTCTTGGCTGGTCATTTTTCAGGTAAACCAGCAGAACTCTATGACGAGCAGAACCCAGACAGGATTCCTTCTCTCCACATGGGATATCAGTGTCAAACTGGCAGTATGGTCCGGTTTGAGCGTGCAAAGAAGCGGACAAAATGCCAGCTGCAGCAAAAGCCAGAGTTAGATGCCAGTGCCAGGGAGGACATGAGCGTTGAAAAACAGGCTGACATGGACAGGGAAGATTCAACGTGTGATTTAGGTGTGCAAACAATGCCATATCTGGAATGTCTGGAGTCGGAGAGTACAAAGTCTGAGGCTAGAAAATTCTGAACTGAAAGAAAAGCTTGACTGCTACACATTTTCTGAAAAATCATTCCAAGATCAGACCAGGGTCAAGTATTACACAGGATTACCTAACTTCTTGATGCTGATGGCACTTTTTAACTATCTGTCTCCTTATATTTCCAGGAGCTTTTAATGGTATTAATGAGGCTACGGCTTAATCTGCCTGTTCAGGTGATTGCAGATATGTTTTTAGTTTCACAGTCAACTGCATCAAGAATTTTCATGAAGGTGATTGGTGTTATGTACACTCGGTTAAATCCTCTTATAATCTGGCCTGACAGAAAAAATCTTCAAGAAACAATGCCACGTGAATTTCAGCAGTATTTCAGAAAGAAGGTCACTGTGATTATTGATTGTTTTGAACTTTTTATTGAAACGCCATCAAATCTTAAAACAAGAACACAAACATTCTCCAGCTACAAGCATCATATTCATAACATCATCAAGTACTTGATAGGCATCACTCCTCAAGGTGTAGTCTCTTACATCTCCAGTGGCTGGGGAGGAAGAACAAGTGACAAATGCTTGACGGAACTGTTCTTTTTTGGACAACCTCTTACTATGTGTGTGCAATTTCAGCATGTTTTTATACTGAAATTTTAGCTTTTTTCTTTGTGTTTACTAGACAAACTGTACAGTTATGATGACTCTTCACACACACACACACACACACACACACACACACACACACACAACACACACACACACACACACACACACACAGTGCATTAACATAATAACAGTCTCAAGTGTGTTGCCTTACATTTTTCTTTATTGCCTAAAATTAAAAATATTACAACTATTCCTCAGACACACAACTTGTACTGATCCACTACTGGTACTACTAGTACTAGTCTAGTGACATCACTACCAGTACTACAACAATTAGCCAAATTACTTTAGCATAAGGATTAGTTTTTAAAATGACAACATGTTTTCACCACCACAACAAAATGTACAGGCCCTAACAGTCACGGATGGATGTTAATATACAAACAGGCCTGAATTATAATGGCAGGATATTTGCACAAATGATGTACACAGGCCCTGATTATGAGGGATATTTTCACGAACAGATCTTTATATTGATATATCAAGGCTGTATTTAATTGTGATGGATACTTTCACAAAAGTTGTTGTTATTCAACTTTTACTCCACTTGGTCCTAAAAGTAGGACTTTATGTTATGAAATGGAATGTTACTTATGTGTGTGTGCGTATGTGTGTGTTGAACCTTTACTTTGCTCTTACTCTTAGTCTTAGATGCAGGAATATATTTTACTTTGGAACATTACTTTTAATACTGTGTATGCACGCAGGTAGGTGTGTGTGTGTGTAGTTTTGGTGGTGCGGATTGGTGTATGCCTCTAACTATGCTAGTTGATGTATGTCAGTGTTGTTGCCTGCTTACGTTTGTATGTTTACTGCTTTTCGAGACACTTCCCTTGTTGTAAAACTTGGTGAATAAAGAATCTGAATCTGAAGGTACTGATGATTTTAACTGAGAAGAAATTTGTATCTAACATATGCCAAAATGTCAGATAATACAAGTGTTTCCCCTAACACCATTGATATACACACAGGCCCTAATTGTGATAGGTATTTACATGAGATGAACACACGTATGCCCTAATAGTGGTAGATCTTTTGTCATGATAATAATGAAACGTTATGAAGCACCTAACCCTACATATAAAGCCTTAAGCATGTACATAAATGTTATAATCCTACACACCTGTATAATATTAATAGACCACTGCATGAAGATTCCAAAACACCAAAACAACAGTGAACACAAAATATCTCCAATACAGTAAGTGTAAAGTTGTATACTGACACAGATGTGTGCCCACATGCTGACAGGCAATAATAATAAAAGTATTTATATGATGCTACATCTTGTCCTTTGGCCCATTTTAATCACTCATGGAGTCATGCTCATGAATCCATGCACACACAGGTACCTGCGCACAAGTACACAATCTTGAAAGTGGGACAAACGCACACACACAACTGCCATGTGGCATGTGTACACACATCATGACGGCAATGAAAAAGCAGTAGGAAAGAAAATTGGCACTAAAGTGTAATAATTTAATAAAGCTTTAAATATGTCAACCCAGGGTAAAATTAATATATTACAAATTACAATACACAAGATCAACAAACGCAACTGAAAGCCCAGTATAAACAAATCCAACTAGTAGGCAATGCCCACGTTTGAGTTGTACACATGTACAGATTGCTGTCTGTTTCAAAACACATTCATGCTAGCAAAGACAGTGCTGACAAAACAGTTCCATTGGTATAATGCATAAATATGTACTCATAAAATTGTAATCCAACAGATATTTAGCAGACAATTTTAAGACATTTTTGTACCCATTAACCCAGGGCTGAACCTGAATTGACCAATGAACAAAATGCCCATATCGGATCTGTTTGACTTTCAGTGTTACCGAATGAAACAAACACATGGGTCACACCCTAACAAGTCTTTGGTTGAACTTTACCATGACGGCAGAATTCTGGAAGCTGTCGACAGTCAGGACAGAACCAGCGGCCCTTTGGTGTGGATTTAATGCCAACGCAGAAAAAATGAAACCACTCAATGCCGCAGTTTTCATTGTCACAGGCCACCATATCATCTTCATCCTCCCCTCGCTTACAGTAACAGAACATTCCATCAGCTGTATTCATCTTCTTGCCGTCATGGCTCACCTTCCTGGGTGATACCTGTAGCACTTGTGGCCGTGGCCTTGAAAACCACTGGCCAACAAGTTCTGGCAAAATGGCCACCTCAACAAAGTGCTGCATCTTGGGTACCATCTCTTGCCAAAAGTCAAAGTCTGGTTCAATTCTCTGTACAAACATGTCCTTGGTTGTCCACACCACAAAGTCACAGAAATCTGCATTAGTAACAAATATCTGCATCTGAACTTGCATGTAGTACTGTTGTGTTGTTTTGAGTTTGATCTCATCACCAATCTTCTCAAGGCAAAAGGTGGGATCCTGACAGCTCTCATCAATTGTCAGTGATGCCTTAGTGGCTGGACACTTTACCTCTACACAACCACACCCATGACATGCACAGTACCGCATCCCATCAGGGGAAGCTCCAAAGAAAGGGTACAGGGGGTTGATGAAAAAGCCACATTGTTCAAATCTAAAGTGTTGATGGCATCCTTGTTCAATCATCCTCTTAACATACAGGTCCTGTGCCTTCTTCTCATTCTCAATGCCCCATCTCATTGATGCGGTTCCTTTTCTGGTCCTGGATACCTTGGGGGTGCAAATGTCATGGATGAGGCTCATAGATGGCTGTGAGGGGTTTGTATGACAAACCTGGTATGCCTTAGATGCTGTCACTCGGCCAGTTCTTAAACGTGTCCATGTTTTGCACTTGGCCTGACCCTTGGTCTGCTGCTCTCCATATACTGCCTCCTCTTTGGAAACACATATATTGATAGATTCACAGTGTTCTAACAAATCCTGGAAATGCATGTGTTGGCAAGCTTCATCTTCCAGAGCCCCCAGAAAGGCTGGCAGTTTGTTCTGCTGTGATGCTGCTGCTTTGTACTCTACTGCATATTTAGGCACCAATGATAACACTGCTGGCATCACTCCAGTCTTTAATGACTGAATGCTGTCAAAAAAAGCTTCAATGTCTTTGCGAGTTGGAACTGTGACATTATTTGTCTTCCTGAGTTTTCTTTCACTGTAGTCCCATTGAGTGTTGCATCAAACTTACGTTTGCGGGTCGAGGATGAAGTAAAATCAATCTTGCTGCATTCTGTGTACATGGCATCCCTTGAAGTGGAAGACGGAATGACCCAGCTGGCTGGCAGCATCATTGGTGTCCGGCTGTTTCTAAGTCGAACAGACGCATCCACAGCAAACAGCAGGGCAGCAATATGAGTGCAGGTTTCCCTAATGCCAGCCATGCAGTCACAGTGTGCAGTAACGACAGTCCCGTCTGGTTCCACAATTGCCCATGACTTCAGCGCCTTGTCAGACAGGCACTGGGAATGGTCCACCTGTTACAGAATTAAATTGAAACTTAGTAAAGGAAATTGCTAATTGATTGCAAACATACATCCAAGCTAGCAATATTTTCACTGTTTACTGTAACTGTTCACCATACTTCCTGGGTGAATTTTTCATGAACTTGAAATGGTCAGGTTAATTTATATAAAATGTATTGTTTATAAAAGAACAACACACAGGGACAAGACTATGCACTAAATGCAAGTATGTTGTATGGGGTAAAAGCTAATAAAGCTACCCATTACATAGATTTATATTTCTTGCAAAATGTAGGGGGGGGGGATTTATATTTCTTCAAAATGTGAACAACGATTCTTACCTGAGCAATGATGATTGTGTTTCCATATCCCCGAGGCTTGTGTGTCATGATCTTCACCCATCCCGAAGTTAGCTGGTTGTGGGCCCCAAGCGCCTTCTCGGCTTTAAACTTTTCCAGAGTGTAGTAACTTGTTCTATGCACTAAATAATCGCTTATGTCCACTTGCTCGACGGATGGCAAACGTGCAACATCTTCCGACCACTCCGTGTTTTGGTAGGGGTCAGCATCCCGCTTCCACTCGTCTCGTTCCACTTCAGTGATCCGGAATTTGGCACATTTAGCTCTGTAGTGTTGTCCTCGCTGAGCAGTGGCTCTGTGCTTGCCCAGCAGGTGAAAAAGGGGTCAGGGCTTTGTCAGTCCAAACAGAGTAGTGTAGTGTCACTGCCTCACTACACCCGGCGGTTGCTTCCATGGACCTAGATATAGATATATGTCCATGGTTGCTTCAAAAGGCGTATGCTGTGAACCGGTTCTGTGCGCGGCGGGGCCTGTTTTTGTTGAAACTTGACGCAGTAGGCTTACCGTGCTTGCTCGAACTTGCTGCGCACCCACCAAGTTCCCTGGACCAGGTGTTGTTTTGTGAAATCTGAGTTACTCAAACGTACTGCACCGACGACAACGGTAAGCAGATCAAAGTGAGAGAGTGAGAAGGGGGAGGGGGGGGGGGGGGGGGGGGGGGGATACATTGCTTGTCTCAGTCTCTGTGTGTGTGCGTGCTGCGTGCGTGTGTCACGTGTGTGCGTGTGCGTGCGTGCGTGCGCGCGCGCGCGTGTGTGTGTGTGTGCGTGCGTGCGTGTGCGTGCGTGCGTGCGTGTGCGGGCGTGTCAGTGTGTGTGTGTGTGTGTGTGTGTGTGTGTGTGTTATAGTATCATCAAAGATAATCAATGCAAAGATGGGTCATTACGGCTCGCCGGCTGCTGTAGGGCAATATCCGTTTTTAACCCCGTCGGTTCGCGGGTCTCAAATGGCATGAGCGCGCGCGCGCGCGTGTGTGTGTGAACGGAATAAACCTGAAGTGTCGACAACGCTGGCATGTCCACATAATTATTAGTTCATTCCGTACTATGCCAGTGCGTGCGTCCGTGCGCGCGCGCGAGTGTGTTCACACACGCAGCATTTCAAGCGTAAATTCCACGGACCTATAATTATATACTTGTTGATAAATTCAGGATACGTAAAATCAGGGGAGATAATTACATATGCAACTATTGCGGCCATCGGCACAAATCTCCGATGTTGTGTTTGCCAAAATATAAATTAAGACACTTCACATGTGATTTTATTTGTGGTTCACGGACTGTGATGTCAGTTATCTTCACATGAAATACTTGTGGCATATTTGATTGAAATAAATGCACACATTAACACACATTCATAGTTTCAGGAGCTGTGTGAGAGTCGAGATGGCCGTCCTGGGCTGTCCGTCCAAACGAGCCTTCTGGTTTCCGTGGACGTAAAGCTATATTGAACCATGCTTCGGCATTGGTCTCAGCTTGTCCCTAATATGTCAACTGACATCTGAGGACATTAAGCAACACTACCTACCTACCTACCTACACACATTAATCGGAGTTCAGGAGCTGTGTGAAAGTTGAGGTGGCCGTCCTGGGCTGTCCGTCCTAACGAGCCTTCTGGTTTCCGTGGACGTAAAGCAATAGTGAACCATGCTCATGCACTGGTCACAGCTTGTCTCTAATATGTCAACCGACATCCGAGGACATTAAGCAACACAACAATAGCAGCAGCAACACACATTAACCGGTGAGCCGGTTTGGCCTAGCGGTAAGATGTTAGGCTGGTAAGCAGAAGGACCTCGGTTCTCTTCAAAAGTTGTAGTCTGTGGACACTGTCTTGTGACTTTGTCCCTCACAATTATGAAACATTAAAATGGCTCTCACCGCTGCCCATCTTAATGCAGGTCATTCTGGTGATCACAGTGTAGCGATAGGTATATATATATATAATCTCCCTCTCCCCCCACCTCCATACCCCCCCCCCTTCTCCCCGTCCCTTATAAGCCTCATGGTTTCTGTAGACGTTAAGCACCATGTTTACTTACACATTTTTGGACAGTTTGTGTGCAACAAAAACAAACATTTCTACACACTGTCAAGTCATTAAAAGGATCAGTTTACATCATCAAAATGACATGGAAATATGAGAAAAGTCAGTTTACAGAGTAGATCATAGGTAACTCCCCTGAACATGCAAGAATACATGTAAACATGCAATAATACATGTAAACATGCATTTAAACTTATTGAATGAGAAACCGTAGGCAACAGATAAGCAGAGAGTGCGGTGAACTGAGCTGAAATGTACACAGATAATAAAAATCCTAAACAAGCCAAGTGACTTTGACTTTGTTTCTTAAATTGTCATTATCAGCCTCAAACTGAAAGAGTGCTCAAGCCAAATATCATTTTACTCAAAACATTAACTATGATGATGCTACAATGCTGAACTTTACTGCGTTGTCTCATTGTGTTTCTGTTGTCAGTTGACAGGTGACATTGTCTTCTGATAACCGTTTTTTTTCTCTCTATATTATTAGCCTGCATCATGGTGTAGTCTTAACATCAAGACACAATAATTACAGTATTACTAAGCAGTTCACAATGAATCACAAAACTGAAAAACCAATGAAACTTCATCTTGTACTTTGTAGAGCAATGTTAGTCAGTTGGCCCACTTCAACAATGTGACACAAAGTTTGACGTGAAACTCCAGCTTATACATAAAGTTACATCTTGTCACTTGCACCCCCTCCCCCCCATCACCCACCCATCCACCAATCTGTGTCTCAGAGTGCCTATCTTATCTGAACATATTTTATAACTTTAATTCGAGTATGCATAATTTACATTATTCATGTACCTCTCTCTCTCTCATTGCCCTGATATAACCGTAATGGTTGACTGGGCGTAAAACGCCAAGTTACTTACTCTCTCTCTCTCAAACACACACACGCACGCACGCACGCACGCACGCACACACTTGAGCTCAGATTTCAAGGTTACAAATTACATGTTTTACACCTTATACAATGTATATATGTACTGCTATCTCTCTCTCTATTATCATTAAAAAAATAAAAAAATAAAAATTAACAGTAAAAGTATCCACTGGCAAGTCAAATCATCTTCTACTAATCTGCTATTATGTTATTATATATTGTATGTTTCAGTCTGAACATCAAATTAAATACTGAGTATTTAGCTGTTTAAAGAGTCACAAACTTCAACAGACCATGTCTAAGGAAGTTGCCTCTGATCTACTTTGTAAATTGACAATTACAATGTTTCCATCTCATTTTCACGAGGTAAACTGACCATTCATTGATTGCACACTGTCAGTGTGTAGAAATGTTTTGTATCTGTTGCACAAAAACTGACAAAAAGTGTGCTCACGTGTGCATTTGTTTCGATCAAATATAAAAGCGATCAACAACATCAGATATGCTACAAATGTTTGTGATTCACGTACTGCAAGTCTTCAAAATGGCCACTGCAGAGGCAGTAATCTTTCGAGAGCTGGTCGACTTGCTTGGTCATGAGATAGCTCACCCGCTGCTGTTTGGGACCCAGGGTTTGCATCTGGTGAAGGAAAAAGAATGTGGATAAAAATGATATCCTTCATTCTCAATCTCAAGACAAAACATAAAATCGCACGCTCGCACGCACGCACGCACGCACGCACGCACGCACGCACGCACGCACGCACGCACGCACGCACGCACGCACGCACGCACGCACGCACGCACGCACACACACACACACACACACACACACACACACACGATACAGATGCATACCACAAAACTAAAAGGAAATGATGTGTTTAAAAAAAAACAAATTTCGTTTTTTATCACTCGAAGTGGTAGCCAGTCAAATGACCATTAGCAAGCGATGTGACATGCCCAATTGCGTTTTGTGTGTGTGTGTGTGTGTGTGTGTGTGTGTGTGTGTGTGTGTGTGTGTGTGTGTGTGTGTGTGTGTGTGTGTGTGTGTTAGGGAACCACTTGTATGTTTTTTGCTTTGAGAATGGAATAACAAATGTATACGTAAGCACTGTGTAAGATATGAAAATCATTTTCTTTTTCTTTTGTTGTTGTTGTGGCATGCAGGACAATTCTGCTCCTGTCAGCATTGATCAGTCTGACGTGGTCACCAAGCTGCAAGCCCTTGTCACCATGTGCCAGGGGCAACTGTACATTTATGCAATAATGGATAAAGAAGGCATGGCAACAGTTTATTTTACACTGTCAGCTGAACAATGCAAATCATGTGTGTGTTTTGTTAACAAAACACTTTAGTTTTGTTAACAAAACACCAGAGTGTCAAATAATCAGGCACATTTTAAATGTGACAATAGCTAGGCACAATTAGGTTTGTCACATAATATAGCATTAACGTACCTAGTGCCTAGTGCAACCAAATGTTCACCCTCACGTACCTAGTACAACCAAATGTTCACCCTCACGTACCTAGTACAACCAAATGTTCACCCTCATGAACCCAGTACACGTACCTAGTACAACCGAAATTTATTAATAATAATAAATGCATTTCTAATGCGCCGAATCCCTGTATGACTACATGCCATAAATGTGTCAGTGTGAAAAGCAGAAATGTCTTGAACAAAGTGGTGACTAATGTGTGTGGCAAGGTTGTGGGTGAAGGTCAAGAACAATTACTTCAGTTGTATGAACGACGTGTGGTACGGAAGGCTAGGGTGATTATAAATGACAACAGCCATGTCATTGCTAAACATTATGAGCTTCTTCCATCTGGTACACGATTTCGCGTACCTAAATCGAATAGAGTGAGAAACAGCACAATAGCAGTCAATAGCATTTCTGAACAGATAAATCTGTTCAAACGTCAGAGCAGTGTGTGTGTGTGTGTGTGTGTGTGTGTGTGTGTGTGTGTGTGTGTGTGTGTGTGTGTGTGTGTGTGTGTGTGTGTGTGTGTGTCGTATGTATGCGTGTGTGTAAATTACGTAAATTACTAGTTTGTTGATTACGTAACTTTTGTATTTTCAATAACCGTTGTTTGAGTTTTAAAACATAAAATATGTGTTATTGTGTAATATGATGAGGTTAATGTTCAGCCACGTTTTAATTTCTCTTATGAGATAATAAAGTAATCTTGAATCTTGAATGTGTGAGGCTCAAAGCGCTATACATGAAACATTAAAACAGTATACAACCTAATTTAATAACGCATTACACATCTCACTCTATCACTCTATTGGTGGACACAGGAGCCTGCCTCACTACGCAGAAGATTTTAATCCAGCCCTTGTCTTTTTCCAGATGGACACAACCACACCCGACCTTTATTACAACATCTCCTTCGAGACTATAGGCCGCTTCGACTACATCAACAGGACGGCTTTCATCGCCTCTTGGGCAACGTTCATCGCTCTCGCTCTCCTTCTCAACGTCATCGTCATCGCCTCTATCGTGTCGCTGTACGTGAAGAGACCGACAGCGAGGTGCGGCTTCCCCAAGTTTGTCCTCATCCTGACCGTCTGCTCGGCCCATGTCGCCTTGGCCGCAGGGACCTCCGCTTTTGTCGTTCATTTGCACAGGGTGCAGGGTTCGGAGGCCGAAGTGGTTTTGTCCTGTGACGGTTCTCTCGCCCTGGAGCTGAGCTTCTTTATGCTGTCCACCTTCACCAGGCTATTGGTCGCCGCCGTCGTTCTGAGCGAGGCCATGCAGATGCAGAAGCTTGCCACCTTGACGTCGGCGGTTCAGATGGCGGTGGCGGTGGCGCTGATGCTTCTCTCCGTGCTGTACGTGTTCGTCGTCATCATCTCCGCCTTCTACATGACGTGGCTGGAAGACAACACGGAGCCTTGCTCGGGCGACACGGGAGCTTTGAACATTCAGAGCGACCCTGACCAAGTCAGGATCATCAATGTGTTTGACTACATTCTGCCACACGTTCTGATCTTCGTCTCCTGCATCCTGCTGCTGCTGGCCTATCTGACGAGGAGGGCCGCCAGCAGGCCCGCCGCCACCATCCTGTGCACAGTTCCACCGGCGTCCACTTCGCCGTCTGGCTGGCTGGGTTCCAGCGCGGAGAAAGGCTTGCCGCCTGGCGACAGCCGTGTCCAGGGCCCAGACAACGTCCCAGTTTTGGCCGCCGGCGACCACCTTGCTGGCGGTGAGGCCGGTGGAGGTGCCGTCATTTCCGGCCGTAGCCCCGGCACCAGCCTCGGTTCTGCCCAGCTCCACAGTCGTCAAGACTGGGCGTTGGCCCCGACGAGTTCCGGGAGTGTCCATACCGGGGCTCGTCCTTTCCCTTTCTACGTCCTGCTGGCTGCCGCCGTGCCCTTCGTCTTCGGCTTCGTCTACTTTTTCCTCAGCTATGTGGACACGTACTCCGAGCTGGACCTGACATCCGCACAAAACTACAAGTTGTGGGCTGCCGGCGTCACGCTGTCTGCTCTCGACGGCGTCTTTCTGCCTTGCTGTTGGTTGCTCGACCCTGACGTCCGGGCATCATGGTGTTGCCGTGGCAACGGGGCGCGTGCGGCTCCAGAGGGCGCTGTGGTCTTCCAGGATGATGAGGGCGGGGAGGGGGCAAGGGAGAGCGGAACCACGACACGCCTATAGAAGTGACAGTGACATGCGCAGTGACGGTGCGGGTCCAGGCGAGATCAAGAGGAGGGAGGTGGTGCTGGACCCTCAAGTTAGCCCAGAAGAGATCAAGAGCAGGGAGGTGAAGCTAGGCTCTGAAAGTTAGAATTCTTTTGCTTCAGTTGTTGCTCAGCAGCAGTGCTACGGACATTGTCCTTGTGACTCTGCTCCGCACAACAGTTGAAATAGCAATTGCTTAGTTCACTAGTTGCTACGCAATGGCGAGGGGACACTGCTTTAACATTTTGGTTGTTCTGGCGGCGGTCCACGGCCTCCTCGGTCTTCCGGGTCGAGCCTTTACTCTTCTGCCCCCTTGACCCCCCCCCCCCTCCTGTCCCCGTCCCTGATAAGCCACCTTGCTTCTGTGGACGAAAAGCAAAATGTTTACTTACTCACAGTGACGGTAGTTCGTTAATAGCTTTGTCACAACCGTGCGTGTGTCGGTCATGCATGATGTGTTGGCCGTGGTTGATGGAGATTAGTACGGTGCCGTACTGAGTTGTCTCACGCTTTGTTTGTCCACAGGAAGTATCACCTACTTATAACACGGGAACGGGGAAGATTCGCTCGCTCGCTCGTGCCATCATCTTACTGCTTGTTGATTCAGTTGAAACGATTTACCTTAAAGGGCAGGCAGTCTATCCCCTCCACCTTCTTTAGCTGATTATGCGATTTCAGTTGACTGTCGTGGTATGTGTGTGTGTGTGTGTGTGTGTGTGTGTGTGTGTGTGTGTGTGTGTGTGTGTGTGTGTGTGTGTGTGAGTGGTGTGAGTGTGTGTGTGTGTGTGTGGTGTGGTGTGTGTGTGTGTGTGTGTGTGTGTGTGTGTGTGTGTGTGTGTATGTGTGTGTGTGTTCTTTACTGAATGTCATCGGTCCGGAAGTTGTGAATAGCCGAGGAAGTGGACTACCGCTGTGAGAGATGGCGGACCTACATATGTACGTCCATGGAGAGTTGACCGACCCCTTTTAAAGACCAGATCCTTGTGTATGCCTGCTTGTAACTCGCCTGTTTACAGAATCCACAAACGCTCTAGAAATCCTCTTTATTAAACAAGGGAGTTAATTAACGCTGGAAGGACGTCACACAAATACACCAACAAAGACCAGAGTCGCCTACGGCAACTCTCACCTGGCATGCGAGTAAATACAAGGTACATAAACTCCACCAGAGGTACATCCTCGGGTCTTTGTTGTTGTGTTCGTGTCAGTGTCTTTTGAGCGCTAATTAACTCCCTTGTTTGTTGAATCTGCACAGGCGCTCTGGGCCTCGTTCTGTTTCAGATGGGGCGGTATTGTATTGTTTGACACGTTCTCGCAAATCTTGCAATTCTTTCGTGAATGAATGTCGTCAGTAAGGAAAGTAATAACATGCATCCCCAACCCTTCTCCAATCTAAGAGAGAGAGAGAGAGAGAGAGAGAGAGAGAGAGAGAGAGAGAGAGGAGAGAGAGAGAGAGAGAGGAGGAGGAGGAGGAGGAGGAGAAGAAGACTAAGAAGAAGTAAATAAAACAAGAATATACAAAAAAGATTATAGCCACACCAATGAAAAGAAAGGGGGAAGGGAGAAAGCAGAAGAAGAAGAAAAAGACAAAAGAAGGAAACAAAGAAGCGGAAGAGAGAATAACCGAAGCCTAATTATGTGGGCATGTTTGTAACTCGTCTCTTTACGCACAGTAGATATGCGAAACCCACCACCTTTCTCTCTAGAATTACCTCCGTTAGCGTAAAGACTGACGATGACCACATAGGAGACAGAGCTCAGGAGCTGTGTGGAAGTCAAGGTGCCGTCCTGGGCTCTCCATTCCTAATTAACCTCATGGTCTCTGTGGAAGTAAAGCAACATTGAACTCAAACTCAGTCGAGGTGGCCGTCCTGGGCTGCCCTTCTTAATAAAGCGTTATGGTTTCTGTGGATGTAAAGCAACATTGAACTCCAACTCAGTCGAGGTGGCCGTCCTGGGCTGCCCTCCTTAATAAAGCGTTATGGTTTCTGTGGACGTAAAGCAACATTGAACTCAAACTCAGTCGAGGTGGCCGTCCTGGGCTGCCCTTCTTAATAAAGCGTTATGGTTTCTGTGGACGTAAAGCAACATTGAACTCCAACTCAGTCGAGGTGGCCGTCCTGGGCTGCCCTTCTTAATAAAGCGTTATGGTTTCTGTGGACGTAAAGCAACATTGAACTCAAACTCCTCGTCATTCAGAGCTCAGGAGCTATGTGAAAGTCGAGGTGGCCGTCCTCATGGTTTCTGTGGACGTAAAGCAACATGAAAGACGAAGAAAGATGTAGGAGAATATATCGCTTTGTTTGGTGGAGTATATGTACCTTGCATTTACTCACATGCCATAGGTGATCCGGGTCTCCTGCTTGTGTCCCTTAACTGTCACAAGCGCTGTTAATGCTTTTGCTTGTTGATTACATTATAACGAGTTACGGTAAAGCGCAGGCACTCTGTACCCTCCATCATCTTTTGTGAACTATTTCAGTTGACTGTAGTTGTTCAGTGTTGTTGTGTGTCTGTGTGTGTGTGTAAGTTTTTTTTTCCTGTTTGGCTTTATATAATTGGAATTGCTTGTAGCGTAATTATTGAGGCAGTCGTCACTTTCCACTTGTAAAATGTTAACTTAAGTGTTGACTTTTTTCCTCTGTACACCCGCCGAGCCGTAATTTTCTATTAGAGGTTCTCCCATTACAAGTAGCCCGTTTCGTTGTTAAAAATTGTTATTATAAAGGTGTCAGGTGTGTGATTTTCACCCGCACTTTATATTTGTATATGGATTGATTTAGTAAATATTTGACAAGAGAAAAAATGTACAAATAATGCATATAATTGTATATGAGAAGAGTTTTGAAATAGAGGAGAAGAGTTTTATTATATATATCTTGATGATGCCTCAAAGAGGCGAAAGCTTGAAAAAAATAACCGTGGGAAGGCTTATTTCTCTCCGTGTGTATGAATACAACGCTAGGACATGATGTTACATATACTTATCACTATATGGAAAGGCTGGATACACCTCATTTCTCTCTGCGTGTGTATAAAAAATTTAAAAAAAATCAAACAAATTTGAAACATGAATGACTGCTAGCGTTCTGGAACAGGATCCAAACAAATAAAATGTTTAACAGAACGCTATTTATTAGGACAAAAACACAACCTGCAAATTTTCGGGGTAATCCCCTTTGTTAAGCTACAAAAAGAGATTTAAACAACAGTTAAACAGTGTAAAGCGACGGAAAATGAGATGAGAAGCGAAATAACATCTTTTTTGGTTGAGCTGTTGTTTTCCTGGAAGAATGTTGGCATGACAATGATTAGTCATGCCAACATTATTCCAAACACTGGACAGGAAAACAACACAGCTCAACCGAAAAAAAAGGAAGTTATTTCGCTTCTTACCTCATTTTTCATCGTTTTGCACTGTTTAACTGTTGTTTAAGTGTCATTTCGTAGCTTGAGAAAAGGGATTACCCAGAAAATTTGCAGATTGTGTTTTTGTCCTAATAAATAGCGTTCTGTTGAGCCTTTTATGTGTCACGTTTGTGTGTGTATGAACAAAAGGCTAGGACATGCTGCTATATACACATAATTAATATTATATATATTTGGACTGATTTTGTAGATTTGACTTGACTAATGTTTACATATAAGAGAATAGTTTTAAAATGGTGTTTACGTATGACAGATTGATCATCCCGAGATGCATAACTCTGTACGGTTGACAGGAAGGATAAAATCCAAGTATAACTTACCATTACGTACATTAGACGTGTATCGACATAATTATGCGTACCACAGATGTTTTGTAATCTTTGACGTGGTAAAGGGCGCATGCGTCAGCAGTAGGCACATCTGTAGTTCGTGTCGTGCTTTGAAAGCACATCTGGTTTTTGCTTCTTTTCTTCCGACAATGATTCAGATTAAACGTATTTGAATTGTTGATACTCTGTCACCTTTGTATGGTTGTGTGTGTGTGTGCGTGCATGCGTGCGTGCGCGCGCGCGTGTTTGTGCGTGTGCGTGTGTACGTGTGTGTGTGTGTGTGTGTGTGTGTGTGTGTGTGTGTGTGTGTGTGTGTGTGTGCGTGTGTGTGTGCGTGTGTGCCAGTGTGTGTGTGTGTGTGTGTGTGTGTGTGTGTGTGTGTGTGTGTGTGTGTGTGTGTGTGTGTGTGTGTGTGTGTGTGTGTGTGTGCGTGCGTGCCACGGTGGTTGTAGAACAGTTCACAACAGCGGAGCGAGTACGTGACGCGTGACAGTCTTTGCAGTGAATCAGACATGATGGCCGCCTTCTCAAAGTCAATGCTGACATTCACTGGGTGACGGTTACTGGTGGCGACCTAATTGTCTGGTGATGAACTGTCCTGTGCTGAATTGTCCGGTGAACTGTCCTGTGCTGAATTGTCCGGTGGTGAACTGTCCTGTGCTGAATTGTCCGGTGGTGAACTGTCCTGTGCCGGAGTTGTCCGGTGGTGAACTGTCCTGTGCTGAATCGTCCGGTGGTGAACTGTCCTGTGCTGAAATGTCCGACGGTGAACTGTCCTGTGCTGAATTGTCCGGTGGTGAACTGTCTTGTGCCGGAGTTGTCCGACGGTGAACTGTCCTGTGCCGAATTGTCCGACGGTGAATTGTCCTGTGCTGAATTGTCCGGTGGTGAACTGTCCTGTGCCGGAGTTGTCCGGTGGTGAACTGTCCTGCGCTGAATTGTCCGATGATGAACTGTCCTGTCCTGAATTGTCCGGTGTTGAACTGTCCTGTCTTGTGCTGAATTGTCCGCGCTCCGCCAGTGTTCATACTGTGTTCAGTTTCATCTTGCTCAGTTGTGTGTGTGTGTGTGTGTGTGTGTGTGTGTGTGTGTGTGTGTGTGTTGTGTGTGTGTGTGTGTTTGTGTTTGTACGTCAGGAGACAATGCCTTTTATTTACATTATACGCATATGCCGGAAAACAGCTATGCACACAAAATCTCACCTGACTTTGGCCAATCGATTCCAAATCAGTTCTAGTGGAGCACACAAAGACCTAAAGAACCTCTCAATGTGTGTTGTTTCGACCTTTTCAAAGCCTGTCGGCCTTGTTAAAGACTGGACACCAAAACAGCTCAATCAAAAGCAGATAAGTATTTTACATTTCATTTTTTACCGTGTAACTGTTCTTTTGTAGCTTGAAAAAGGGGCTTATACCGAAAATTCGCACGTTGCGTTTTGTCAAAATAAATAGCGTTCTTTTTAACCATTTCATGTGTTTGGATTTTGTTAGAGCTTTTGACAACCAAAAAGCAACAAGAACAACGGACAGACTGGTTGATACGCTGAGATTGGGACCAGTGATGTGGACAGTGTCCACTGCCAAGGCTGGGCATAGCAGTCACGAAAATAAGATGCTGAAAGGTGGAGACTTGTAAGAGCAGTTAGTGTAGTGATGCGTGATCTGCGTTACGCGGTTTTCAAGCAAACGGGCCAACGCTCACACTCAAACAAGAAGGAACAGGAAATGGAACGTTCGTGTCTTTTTGTCTTTCTTTAATGACTAGAGCTTTACTTTCATACTTGTGGGTTTCAACTCACACACTAGACACAGACTTACAACTGATCGCCCCCCCCACCCCCCCACACACTGACACTGACAGACACACCGGCAGAGGCGCGCGCGCGCACACACAGAAGCAGACACCTACACATATACACATACGTGTGCTCAAGCACACTGACCCACATCCCCCCCCCCAACCCCCCACACACAGACACATTGTACCGGGTGAAAATTTCATTTTTGTATCCCCGTCCCTTTAAACATATGCGCATGCGCACTACACACACACACACACACACACACACACACACACACACACACACACACACACACACACACACACACAGTGTTGTATAACACATTTTGTACAACCTGTGACCATACTGATATATTAAAAATTATATATTGCACTCTTTGCTTCAGGCCGCATAAAAGAAGAAGAAGAAGAAGAAGAAGAAGAAGAAGAAGAAGAAATATGGCACAAGACTTGTGCGGATACCCCCCCACCCCCCCGCCCCCCAATCCAGCTCGGATGACTGATCTGATTGTCACGTTGACTAGACTCTGCGCAGGCGGGCTAGCAAAGCGAAAACAAAACCATCCTGCTACACCTGCATTCCAGGCCTAACGAGGCAACGACTGACCCGTCTCCGTCCCCTTGTCCCTGTTGCGGGACTGCCGAGACCGCCGCCTCATTTCCGTCACCTCCTCTCTTGTATGGGTCTGCCAAGACCGGCGTTTATATCCCTTTGTTCGTTCGTTGGTCTTGTTTAACGCCGAGTGTTTATTCCTTTGTTCGTTCGTTGGTCTTGTTTAACGCCGTGTGTTTATTCCTTTGTTCGTTCGTTGGTCTTGTTTAACGCCGTGTGTTTATTCCTTTGTCCGTTCGCTAGTCTTGTTTAACGCCGTGTGTTTATTCCTTTGTTCGTTCGTTGGTCTTGCTTAACGCCGTGTGTTTATTCCTTTGTTCGTTCGTTGGTCTTGCTTAACGCCGTGTGTTTATTCCTTTGTTCGTTCGTTGGTCTTGCTTAACGCCGTGTGTTTATTCCTTTGTTCGTTCGTTGGTCTTGTTTAACGCCGTGTGTTTATTCCTTTGTTCGTTCGTTGGTCTTGCTTAACGCCGTGTGTTTATTCCTTTGTTCGTTCGTTAGTCTTGTTTAACGCCGTGTGTTTATTCCTTTGTTCGTTCGTTGGTCTTGCTTAACGCCGTGTGTTTATTCCTTTGTTCGTTCGTTGGTCTTGTTTAACGCCGTGTGTTTATTCCTTTGTTCGTTCGCTAGTCTTGTTTAACGCCGTGTGTTTATTCCTTTGTTCGTTCGTTGGTCTTGCTTAACGCCGTGTGTTTATTCCTTTGTTCGTTCGTTAGTCTTGCTTAACGCCGTGTGTTTATTCCTTTGTTCGTTCGTTGGTCTTGTTTAACGCCGTGTGTTTATTCCTTTGTTTGTTCGTTGGTCTTGCTTAACGCAGAGTTGTCTCCGGTGAGGTCCTGGCGGGGACAGAGATCCCACAAGGTGGGACAGGGGTGGGGATGGGGGTGGGGGGGTGGGGGTGGTGTGGTGGGATGGGGGTGGTGGTGGTGGTGGTGGTGAAGGGGCGGGGGAGGGGGGGACTACTTAGCAGCACTACACTGCAATGGTTTCTGCATGATGATGGTCAGCGATGAGAGCCATTTTAAACAGTTGTGAGGGACAAAGTCACTTGACGGTGTCCATAAACCACAACCATTTGAAGAGAAAGGAGAGCCGAAACGGGGAATCGAACCCGACGTCGTCCGCTTGCCAGCCTAACGCCTCACCGCTGGGCCAAACTGGCTCACAGTTATCCCCTACGACCAATGTTGTTTAATGTCCACAGAAAGCTCATACGGTTTATTCGGGAGTGGGGGAAGGGGTGGCCGGGGGTGCATGTAGGTGGGTGGGGGGTGGGGGTGGGAGGTAACTGGGAGTGGTTGGGGGGAGGTAACTGGGAGTGGGGGGGGGGGGGGGGAGGTAACTGGAGTACCCAGCACAGAGTGACTCGCCGTAGCGAACACGCTATCACCAGAACAACAGACATTAAGGTGGCAGCGAACTCTGACGTGCGAAGCAGCACGTGCACCATTGCGGCGTACCGTTCCCACCGTTGTTACGGTGTCCCCTCGTCTACGTCTATAAACATACCGGCTTTACGTAGGTTTCACTTGCGAGGAGCTGACCAAAAGTTTACTCCCTTGTCAACCGTTGTACGGGGCTTACTGTCATCACGGAGATGTCGTGCTGACATAATTGTATTAGGGACACGATTACCCCCTCGTCACCCCTTCCCTCTAACTCCTTTCCGCCGCAAGAGTGCGCTGCCGAGAACACTTCCGTTCTTCTCACCTGGCACCACAGTCTTGTGTTCATCACTACGACGCATGTGCGGCACAACCAGCTGCAGCTCTTCTTCGTAGCCACCCGACCTCCTGGCGGCCTTGCGGTGCTCAAAGTGCATGAGGGTTACTATGGAGATGACCTCTACGGTGACCAGGAGGGCGAGGAAGGCGGCGAACTTGGTCTGGTCTCTCCGGCATGACGGCATCGCGCTGTGTGTCAACACACTGGGATCCTGGAGTCAGGCTGTCGCACTTGGACCCCCAAGTCACAGCAGGATCACGAAGTCATCAGGTCACTACGTCACAGCAGGATCACGAAGTCATCAGGTCACTAAGTCACAGCAGGATCACGAAGTCATCAGGTCACTACCTCACAGCAGGATCGCGAAGTCATCAGGTCACTAAGTCACAGCAGGATCACGACATCGTCAAATCACTGTCATAGTAGGATCGCGAGGTCACCAGATCACTAGGTCATACCAGGATCGCCAAACCGCCACAACACAACTGGATCATAAGACCATAGCACGATCACGAATTCATAACGTGATCATGAAGTCATAACAGCGGATCACGAAGTCCTACCATGACCACGAAGCCATAACAGATCATGAGGTCACAACAGGATGACGAAATCACTACATGATCACGAAGCCGTAACAGGAACATTAAGTTATAGCAGGATGGTGAAGTCATACGAGAACCATGACGGTCATCACAACATCGTGTCGTCATGGGGTCACGAGGTCACAACGGGATGGTGTTTGAACTCTCTGTAGTGGGAGCGTGAAGCCATCACACCTGGGAAAATGAGAAAAAAAGAGAGAAAAAAAGGAACTTATTGCTCGTATCATACAGGAATGGAAAGAAGCACACCTGGATCACATACAGTTAATACAAAAGTTACCTCCCCACAAAAACCTAGCAAACAGTTGAAGCTCGGTGATCCCTTACTCATGTAACCTTTTACTATCATTTAGTATCAAGTGTGTCAGTAGGGCCTGCTAAAAGCAAGACGCTGCATCACAGTTGTGCTACAACTAGTCACGGCCAGGTTCCAAGAAACCCCTGCCTGGTGGATCGCCTCTTCGCCTTCCCGGCATCTGTCAATAGTAAGTAAACATGGTGCTTAACGTCCATAGAAACCGTACGGCTTATTAGGGACGGGGAGAAGGGGGGGAAGGGGGTATGGAGGTGGGGGGACAGGAAGATTATATACCTATCGCTACACTGTCACCACCAGAATGATTTCTGCATTAAGATGGGCAGCGATGAGAGCCATTTTAATATTTCAGTAGGAAGTGATGGACAGAGTCACAAGACAGTGTCCACAAACCACAACCTTTTTGAAGAGAAAGGAGAGTCGAAACGGTATCGAACCGAGGTCCTTCCGCTTACCAGCCTAACGCCTTACCACTAGGCCAAACCGGCTCACATCTGTCAATGCAAGTCCATGATCAGATACGAACGAAGGATGGAACGATTATTTTTTTAATTAACGTGGCGTAATGGAATAAGTACAATACTTTTTTTTTTACATCCAGCCCTCGGGCCAAAATGACAGTACTTCAAGATGGCGGTTTCATGCCTGATGTGCTAGAAAAACTACTGATCATGTTGTGAATTAAGTTGTGATTTTCCAAAGCCAAAACAGAGAGAGAGAGAGAGAGAGAGAGAGAGAGAGAGAGAGAGAGAGAGAGAGAGAGAGAGAGAGAGATTGTTCCACGAGTATTGACTTGAGAAAAACAAAGCCCGGCCGAGAGACTGAGACTGGCTGAGCCGAGCGAGCAAGCACCGAGAGAGAGAGAGAGAGAGAGAGAGAGAGAGAGAGAGAGAGAGAGAGAGAGAGAGAGAGAGAGAGTGATTGCTGTAGTGGTCTCAGTGAAAGGAGTCCAGTGGAAACACGACCAAAACCCAGTGGCGGCCATGCCGTGACTGACAGGCCTACCGAGTGACCACAGCTCAGTACCGGCAACCGACAAGCAACACACCGCCTTACCGTTCATCAGTGTAACCCTCTGTCCGTGTCAGTGTCGTGCGCGTCTCATTTCCTACCCACCTACCGCACCGACAGCTCCAACTCAGCACTAGTCGCAACATCAGTTCATAATCAAGCTACCGAGACTGACACAGGCGTGCATTTTCGAGGCATAAGCTCTCCACTGCACTGCCAACATCTATTTTTAGCGATGGACACGTTTTCTGGCCTCCAACCAAACCGTGCCTGTGCTCGCTTCTTCGCCTTCCATCTGTGCAGCTCTGTGATCAAACACAGCGTAGTGAGCGTGGCTGAGTGTGCTGGCTGAGCACGAAGCCTCCAGACACTGGGGCTGTCAGAAATAATCGATACTGCGCTGTCGCTGCGTCATGCAGCCCAGCTGCCGACCTGCGCCGCGACGGACTGAGAGGCGTTGGCTGAATGGTGCAAGGGAAGCAACCCTTGGTTTTTGTGTGGAGGATCGAACTATTACTTCCCTTAGCACACTTTCGCTCCCCGTCCTTGCCGAGTGCAGATCGTGGTCATGGGACCAAACATTTTGATAGGACAAGAGCGTACCAGGGCTCACAACAGCTCATGTAAATTATCAAACATCGCAAATGGTATTTAGAGTAGAAGCAAAGTACTTATAGGCATTTAACATCTGCCAATAACCCCCTCCCCCCAACCCCACACACACCGTGCACACACACACACACACACACACACACACACACACACACACACACACACACACACACACACACACACACAACACACACACACACACACTCTCTCTCTCTCTCTCTCTCTCGTCGGCGCGGAATATTGCCATACCATTAAAAAAGAAGAAGTCCTGGGTACTTGCCGATAACACTCGAGATAGGGCTCAGCCCAAAAATTCCATTATCATTGTTTTGTTATTCCTGATGCATGCACACATGGCATCCCTATCATAGCCCGCACGCCCGCACGCCCGCACGCACGCACGCACACACACACACACACACACACACACACACACACACACACACACACACACACACACACACACGCACACACGCACACGCACACGCACACACTCCCTTTCATAACATCATGTTTACAAACAAGGAAAAAATAACACTAAGTCACATACACGAGCGCCCCCCCGCACAAGACACGTATACACACACACACACACACACACACACACACACACACGAGCGCCATCCCCCCCCCCCCCCCCCGCACACGTACACGTATACACACACACACACACACACACACACACACACACACACACACACACACGAGCGCCACCCCCCTCCCCCGCACAAGACACACACACGCACACATGTCCTCAAATACACGAATAAGCTCAGTAATAAGTTTAAAAACAAGACAACATTTATTGTAAATAAACAAATAAGCAGCAGGCACTGTGGTTGGTATAAACATTTGTTGGCGAACAGAGGAGAAAGTAAACATAAAAGAACCAAGATGTACACAATTTTATATACAGAGTGATGTGGGCAGATTTGGGAACTTTGAAAATGAGGCGAGCTGAGCAGTTGATCACTCTTGGAATTCTCCCATGCAAGCGGAGTCTACCATCTAGACGGTGGTTTTCCTTCGCTAGTATGGGGCTGGTATCCTCTCACCATTATATGCCGGTGGTCAATGATGACTTACTCAGGTAGAGAAACACGTGTCTGACCAAGGCAACCAACATAAAAATGGTCCCACCAGGATCATATTTTGGATAACCCCTCTGCTCTCTGCTTGACATTGTGGGCCAAAAATCGGATTCGGCTGGGTTGGGGGGGGGGGGGGGGGGGGGGGGGGGGTGAAGAGGGGCGGGGATACGGATGCACCCAATAGGCTCTCTATCAAGGGAGTAGCACTCTCTCTATTTTTTCCTGCCGCTGCTTCCGTCAGATTTACTCTGTTATTTTAAGGTCTTCCAGATCTAAATCTAACACCTCAACAATTAATTACTTGCTTTTTGTAATGGTGTGGAGTGGCAGAAGGACAGGACAGGCAGCGGAGTCAGTCAAAATGGAGACTACAGCAGGCGGACGTGGCAATCATGTTTTATTGTACCGTGCAGCAGCAGACAATTTTTTAGCACACCCAAAATCCTTTCTTCAATGTTGCTTTACGTCCACAGAAGCGAGATGGCTTATTAGGGACGGGGACAGAGTGGGAAGGGGACGACAGAGTGAAGGCTCGACCGCGAAAACCGCCCGAAAAAGACCTGAGGGACCGGGGACCGCCGCCAGAACAATGGAAGTGTTAAGGCGGTGTCCCCTCGTCATTGCCCAGCGACTTGTGCACTGCGCAGTTGCTGTTTCAACTGCTGTGCTTGGACAGAGTCACAAAGACAATGTTCGTTGCACCGCTGTTGACGAACAACTTGGACAATTCGAAGCAAAAGATGTCCAACTTGCTCTGCCCAGCTCCACCTCCCTACTCATGATTTCTTCTGGGCTAACTTGAAGGTCCAGCTCCACCCCCCTCATCTAAGATCTCTTGATCTTTTGATCTCGCCTTGAACCTTGCCTAAAATCCTCACTCGCACGCATAGATAAGAGAACGGCGCGGGCCGCAAGGAACGCACGCTATCGCTACAATCAAATCGGCCCTCTTGATCAAAAAATGGCTGAGAATTGTGTTTCCTTGGCCTGCACAAATACACTTTCCTCTACAATAACTAAACTAATTAAAACATGAAAACCATCAAATAAAAGCTACAGCTACAATCTTTTAAACCGTATAAACAAAATGTACACACATGACTTATTTTATTTACAACAAGAGTGGGAAGCGTGGCTTGCACCTGTCTATAAACAGATTCGTACAACTAAATCACAACTAACACAATGTACAAAATATTAATGTTACTAAAACTTACATAAGAATAAAGTGCACGCTCCCACGGTTAAAATGGTACATAACAATTACAATACAACGCTCTGTATGAGAAGCAAGACACATTCAAGGACTAGTACTAAAACAATCGGTGCGAACTTTCGCCTGGGGCGCGTTATCTAGTCGCAGCATCACTGATAAAGTGATATCAAGTAGTCTATGAATACAACTTAGCTTCTACAGTACACGGCAATACTTAATAAGTTATTTTCAACCCAAAATAAACACTAAACATGAAGTCAGCTGCCAAAATACTATACGACAAAGCATTGATGGACTCAGAATTACTTTAATCGAGTCAAAACAACGATTCGCTACTATTCACTTGTACTGAACAGAGAACGCGCCGTAAAGACGACGGCTATAAAAAGAATGGACCTAGAGAGGCATCGGCTACTGATTAAACTCGATCCTGCGTCTAAATAAATGTTGGATAAACATTCTAAGATGCCAAATTATATTACACATGGCTTGGTGCATAAATGATAAAAAGGACTAGGTACACAAAGAGTAGGTAAACAAACAAGTGATCGAAATATTAAGGGAGTAAACAGATTTGAAACCGGCGCGCACCGGCGGCTATTGCCGGTCGGCTGTGTGAAGGCCATGTGGCGTTACGCAACACGCAGCGCTTCAAAACAAAAGCGTCGTCTGCTCCGGTTCCCGGGTTACTAACAGTATGTACAGTAATGAAATTGCGTGGATCTGTTAACCGGGGCGGGATTACTGTAAAAATGTACAAAGAGCACTTACTCACATTTAAAAAAAAAAAAAAAAAAAAAAAAAATCCTCTCTAGACTTCGACACACAAAAAAAGAGAATTTTTATCAAGTTTGATAAAAAGGCTAAAGGTATCAACAATTTGATACATCAGCAGCGAAGTATTAAAAACATCGACGGAAACTGAAATGAAATATTGATCAGAATGATGTTAAATAAAAAACAAAAAAACTGATTGGTTTAAACAAAAATTTATTCGAGACGAAATAAACATACAAAAAATCATTATGTGCTCATCAACAAGCTATAGCTTATAGGTGATGAGCTCATGCAGTTGGAAAAAAACACAATGTATGGCGGACGAACAATTTCACTTAGCTATCAATAAATGAGACGTGACAAAAAAATAACAATAATAAAACCAAAAAACCAGAAAAAAACTGATTATAGATATTATCAAACTATTTATTTTATCACCGGCAAATCAGTATCCTTTTGCAATGCATAACAAGTGCATCACATAGGCTATCATGCCGATTTTAACTAGTTTTTGTCACTACGGCTACCCGCATATAACTTGACAGAGCCGCGCGGGCCGCAAAGAAGACACGCTCTCGCTATGGAGAAGATTTTGCGCTTTACAAATACTTTAATTATTATTATTATTATTATACCAAGAACCAGAGCAGACGACGCTTTTGTTTTGAAGCGCTGTGGCGTTAGCCGGTGCGCGCCCGATTCAAGCCCATTTTTTACGTTTTGACCGCCTGTTGTTTGTTACCTACTTCTTTTTGTGCATCAAGCAATGTATAATATAATTTGGCATCTTAGAATGTGCACGTGATGTTTATTTAGACTATCCTGCGTCTAAGGTAGTAGGTAGGTCATCCACCTGCACCCTTTCATGAGGGGCAATGGCCTAAGCTAAATAAATAAATCTTCTGCATTCTCCGTATCCGTATTCTGATTAGGAAAAGTGACAACAACAACAAAAAGAAAGAAAGAAAGAAATTGCTGCCACGTTAGACCAGTCTACTTTAACCGTATAAGCTCCACCCTAAAGTCTGGTAAACACGTGGATTTTTGTTTTTCAGCCCCAGTCTCCTTAATACGTGGTCGCTGATTGGCTGGGATGTGTTTCCCGTATTGACTGGTGCAGTGTAAACAGTATATTATTATTTCCAAAAGCAGTCTGAAAGTATTCTTCATGATCTGAACATAACGGATGCCCAAGAATGTCCACCGCGTTGCTTGTATTCGTGGCACCGGCATGATGACACAGTTTAATTGACTAACTCACAACAGAGTTATACTACGTTCAATTACTCCTAACGTCCTGTTCAGTGACCAGCTGAAAATAGTTTGCGACGAGACGAAACGCATTAGCCTTCTGTCTGAGGTCAAGACTTTCAGATGTTACACATAATGGCATGAAATCTTAGACACTATTCGTAACACGATCCAAACACATAAAAAATTCAAATGAACGCTATTTATTATTGTTTGAGATTTTTCTAACTACTCCTATTGAAAGAGCCATTTCACGTAATGATTGTAAATCTGTCAGTGATGTCACTGCTGTAAGATACAGAGGACCGTCCCGACGACGGAAGGGATGACAAAGAAGGACTCGGGACAAGCACGGACAGCGTCACTGTAGGCTCCTGGAGAAAACAGGAAAACCACAAAGTAGTCAACAACCAGCAACTTGATCTCGTACAGATTCCAGGTCGATCATATAGAATGGGAAAAGGTGGTCATTCCACGTGGATCATATACAATAGGAAAAGGTAATCATTTCACGTTGATCGTATATACAATGGGGAAAAGGTGGTCATTCCATCATTCCATGTGGATCATACAATGGGAAAAGGTGGTCATTCCATCATTCCACGTGGATCATATACAATGGAAAAAGGTGGTCATTCCAAGTGGAACATATACAGTGGGAAAAGGTGGTGATTCCATCATTCCAAGTGGATCATATACACTGGAAAAAGGTGGTCATTCCAAGTGGAACATATACAATGGGAAAAGGTGGTGATTCCATCATTCCACGTGGATCATATACAATGGAAAAAGGTGGTCATTCCAAGTGGAACATATACAGTGGGAAAAGGTGGTGATTCCATCATTCCAAGTGGATCATATACACTGGAAAAAGGTGGTCATTCCAAGTGGAACATATACAATGGGAAAAGGTGGTGATTCCATCATTCCAAGTGGATCATACAATGGGAAAAGGTGGTGATTCCATCATTCCACGTGGATCATACAATGGGAAAAGTTAGCCACGACTGGACTATGTTGGTGACGAGGAAGAAAGGAAGGCGAACGTTTAAACGGTGGTAGGTTATTCACCAGCTGTTTCTGTACAATGTGAAGAGATCAGAACTGAATCACGGTGGCAGAGAAGAATGATTCTTACTGAAGTGCTAGGTGATTCTCTGCGTGTGTGCGTGCGTGCGTGCGTGCCAGTGTGTGTGTGTTTCATGTAGGTCTTGCTGTTTGGCTATGTGGTTTGAATTCCTTGTAGTCAATACCACTGTCGCTTTCCGCTTGTGCTGTCTCAAATTTCAGGGTTCATGTTTAAATCTGATTTCTGTACAGCGCACCGATCTCTGTATTTATGTTAGAGGTTCTCGCATTGCAAACGGTTTATTATTATCATCATCATTCCCCATACAATGGGAAAGCCTGGGGTGGCTACAGCTGGATCATGCTGGTGAAGGGGAATGTTATCCGATATCTAAACCCAGTCAACCGCGGAAGTGATGTCAGGGAGAAACCCTACAGTCAGCAGTGATTTAAAAAAAAATAATCTAAGAATGTAAGAAAAAATTGTAACTTTCCAAAAATGCTGATCTCCTTCAGATAATCAAAGCTGCAATCCAAAGATACATCCTGGAATAACATCCTCAGTGACCGAGCTGTAAAAGGCCGCTCCTTTGCTTCAATCAAGTCAGAAAAAAGCGAGCAAAATATGTTCTATATAAAGTAACTCATGGCATGACTCACTACTCTTTATTAATTGGAGAGGCGTAGCCTGTCTGCACTGGATGTCAGTGAGGTCAGTGACTCCCTCCCATACAATGGAAACGGTGTCTACACTTGGATCAACCACACTGGTAAAGAGCAAGAAAGTAATATAAAATAAACTTGAGACCCCCTCAAACAACAACAAGAGACCCAACAACAACACCAACCTACCAAACCCAACCAAAACAAACATAAAAAGTAGAAAGAAAGGGTCAGAGTGGCAGGTGATTCATCTCTGTCTTTATACAAATGGAGACAGGTGGCTTCATTTCCATCATGCTAGTATTGAGCAAGGCAGTAAAAACAAATAACAGACAAAACAAGACAACAACAACAAAAGAACATCACCCAAGAAAGAATAAGAAGAAGAAGAAGAAGAAGAAGAAAGAAGAAGAAGAAGAAGAAGGAAGAAGAAGAAGAAGAAGAAGAACAACAACAACAACAACAACAACAACAACAACAAGAACTAACAGAAAAACAAAAACAACTACCCCGGTCAGAGTGGCAGATGATCAACTTTGTATTTATACTGCTGAAAAAGGGTGGCTACAACTGGATCATTAGTACCGGTAAAGAGCAAGAAAGTAAAAGCACTATGGTCAGATTGGCAGGGAATCCACTCTGTATTTATACAGCTGAAAAGAGTGCATGGGATTCGCAGGAAGATGGTTGATGACCTTTAGGGTAACAGAATACATGCATTCCTTTTTCTCTCTCTCGGTGTTGTGATGTGATGCCTGCAGTTTTGTTTCTGTGTTGCCCGCCGACAAACTAATAATAATAATAATAACAACTTACATTTATAAATCACCCTTTCTCACCGGAGCTCATAGCGCCTTACAATTATCAACATATACAATTACAAAATGCACAAGCGCAAAAGACACACTGAGTCAAGGAAATATAACCTGTTCGGGCACACACACACACAACACACACCACCACACACCCACTCATACACACACAACAACACACACACACACACACACACACACACACACCACACACACACACACACACCACACACACAACCACACACACACACACACACACACACACTCCTCTCTCTCTTCTACCCACACACACACACACACACACACACACACACACACACACACACACACACACACACACACACACAACACACACACACACACACTTCCCCCACACACACACACACACACACACACACACACACACACACACACACACACACACACACACACACTCTCTCTTCCTTCACTGATCACACACACACACACACACACACACACACACACACACACAACACACACACACACACACACACACACACACACACACACACACACACACACACACACACCACAGCACGCACGCACACACACACACCACACCACACACACACCACACACACACACACACACACCCACACACACACACCACACACACACAAACCAACTCACACTCTCTCTCTCTCTCTCACACACACACTCCTCTCTCTCTCTTTCACTGTCACACACACACAACACACACACACACACACACACACACACACACACACACACACACACACACACACACACTCTCTCTCTCTCTCTCTCTACACACACACACGCACAAACACACACAACACACACACACACACACACACACACACACACACACACACACACACACACACACACACACACACACACACACACACACACACACACACACACACACACATACACACACGCAGACGCTAAACGCCTGTTTGACCTATAATGAGTCTGCGGTAGTTCAAGTCCTGATACTGCTTACCGTCAGACGTAGGATGAATGTCTGTTTTATCCGGCTGAGTTCTCGTCTTCGTTTGCATTAAGTCGACCCTTCTGCTGGGGGCGTTCAGCTTCTCACTGTTTGGCTGAGCTCTCGTCTTCGTTTGCATTAAGTCGACCCTTCTGCTGAGGGCGTTTAGCCTCTCACTGGTTGGCTGACGATCCGTCAGCGGACGGGCGGTTGTACTTGTAGTGAGAACGCGAGTCGTTGTCCTTACTGAATTGAAAACCAGTCAAACATGGATACTTTAGTTAGAGAAACCCACAGACCCGGTCCAGTTCCGGTCCATTGCAAAAGCGCAGCAATGGAAGATCAGCAAACAAAGAAACTCGTAAGAAAACTGCAGCAGGCTACAGAAACAACAGCCAGGCGACCAATCAAAGAACCTAGCATCCTAACCGTAGATCCTAAAAACAATGCTTTGTTAAGTAAAACAGACAGAACTGAACAGCAAGTAAGACAGACAGCAGCAGCAACCAAGCATCCTAACATCAACAACAATGTATTGATGTCAAGTAAAACAGACAGAATCAGCAACCAAGTATCCTAACAACAATGTACTGATGTCAAGTAAAACAGACAGAAGCAGCAACCAAGCACCTTAGCAACCATGTACTGATGTCAAGTAAAACAGACGGAAGCAGCAACCAAGCACCTTATCAAACATGTACTGATGTCAAGTAAAACAGACAGAAGCAGCAACCAAGCATCCTAACAACAATGTACTGATGTCAAGTAAAACAGACAGAAGCAGCAACCAAGCACCTTAGCAACCATGTACTGATGTCAAGTAAAACAGACAGAAGCAGCAACCAAGCACCTTAGCAACCATGTACTGATGTCAAGTAAAACAGACAGAAGCAGCAACCAAGCATCCTAACAACAATGTATTGATGTCAAGTAAAACAGACAGAAGCAGCAACCAAGCATCCTAACAACAATGTACTGATGAGAAGTAAAACAGACATAAGCAGCAACCAGGCATCCTAACAACAATGTGCTGATGTCAAGTAAAACAGACATAAGCAGCAACCAAGCATCCTAACAACAATGTGCTGATGTCAAGTAAAACAGACAGAAGCAGCAACCAAGCATCCTAACAACAATGGATTGATGTCAAGGGGGGGAAAAAGACAGAAGCAGCAACCAAGCATCCTAACAGAAATATACTGATGTCAAGTAAAACAGAAAGAAACAAGTCAGCTGGCTTTTGTTAAAGTTGGTTTTGCCTGTGTCCTAGTGATCTTTGTTTGTGTATTTACTCTTTGTTTCCTCCTGGTTATTTGTTTTTGTTTTGTTTTGTTTGGGGTTGGATTTTTAAAACTATAATTTATTTATCGTCCGTCGTTCATGTCTTTTCCTTTCGTTTTCAGCATGTATGTCAATGAACGCACCGCGTAATAGCCACAAAGCTTGCTGGTGTGCTCATGAAATTTGTATTGTATCTTTATTTTGTATTTGAATAAATCCTTATTTAAAGCAGCTGATTAGTTATTGGATTTTAACGTCCCCCCTCCGCTGTGGGTCATCTGAGGACGAAAAGAAACAACCAGACAACAAGCTGTTCATTGAATCACAGCAAACAAACCAACCTTTGACTTCGACATCGCAATGGTCCACCGTGACGAATCGATGTTCACCGGGTACCGTGTCACAGACGTACCTACCAGCGTGACTGTGGTTTGCTTGAAGGATGTTAATCGTGACCTCACTTGAGATGTCATCGGTGTTGCAAACGAAACCGGGGCGTTGAATGCAGTAAATTCTGCCGTTGTCAGTCTGATCCCAGTTGCAGGTGAGAACGTCCTCTGTTCAACAATGCACACGTAAATCAAACACCAACGAACAGTGGCGATGCCATTGGCATCCACAGTACTGTGGACTTCTTTCAGTTCATGTCGCTCAAACTGCTGGAGATCGCATTGCATACCGTTTGACCTCACCAAAGGTAATCACATCCCAGAGGTTATAGTCAGTACCCCGAACCCGTAATTGCCTTACCTCAAACTGCGCATTGTTTACATAACACACGTTTACAAGAATATAATTAGACCAACTGTTCTAATGTGAACCAATGTACGGTGGTACCAGTGAACTACCGTGGCTCACTACCAGCAATGATCACGTATAAATAAATCGCTTCCAATCCACAATTCAAAACTGTCCTGACACATGACACTGAATAGTGAATTGCCTTGAACACACACAAACACATAAAAGGTTCAAAAGAACTATATTCATTAGAACAAAACAACATGCGAATTTTCGAGGTAAATTCCCTTTATGAGGCTAAAAAGTTACACTTAAACAGTTAAACTGAAAAACGACGAAAAATGAGATGGTGAGCTAAAGGGTGAAAAATATTTTCATGAAAAAAGAAGAAGAAGAAAAACAATAACAAAAAAAGACAGAAAGAAAATGAATTAGATAGCTAGCAGTCATTCTTGTTTCAGCTCCTTGAACAATGGGTTGCATGAATCTTCTGGTTTTATGAAAGGTACATCCGACAAAACAGTGGAGCGAGAGAGCGTGAAACAACTCAGAACAACACGCACTGCTAAACTCACTCAACCAAGGCCAATCATGACAGCGCCCACGCATCGAGACACGTAACGTGAAAACGTTGTGAATATCTTAACCTAATTTTCGGTTTATCCTGTGGCTGTTTGAATATTTTACACACACGCAGACACACCAGGTGTCCCTCCAATAGCATACATAGATTGACCAAGGGAACATAACGGCACGGTAGGCAGGTTTAGGATCATTCAACAGTTAACATGTACATTTTCGTTACCCTGCTGAATCTTCCCATTGGTCCTGAAGGTCCGAGAGACGAAGAAGTTGTTTCTGGTCTCCCGTAGATTGCTGTTAAAGTGACACGTCACAGAGGTCGGTTCGCTCTCGTAGACAGGAGATGACATGCATGATATTTTCGTTCCTGTAAAAGCGAAATAAAAGTTATCAAGACAAACTTAAAATCAAGGATTTTTTTTCTTCAAACGCTCAGTTGGTTATATATTCATTTTTTAAGCTTAATTTCGGCAGTGACGGATAACAGTACTGGCTACACACAGCAATGATACGTGTCCTAAGCTTACACGTGCTGCACGCACCACCCTATGCATATAGGGCTCAGCTGTTGCGTGCTCACGAACGTTACACGGAAAAGAAGACCAACGCAGCCGCGGGTAGCTGTTATTTCAGTTGTGACACTTGACAGTGATTTTGACAGTCGAGTCTCGCCAGCAGTCGCTCACGCAAGAGAATGCTAAATAGACAGCAAACTAAAGGAAGCATGTTAAAACAAAATCCTCCATTCTGAGTTTGAAATTCTGATTTGTAAATTTCTTGTTGAAGAAAGGGCGGGGTTCCTGGACAAAACATGTGAGAAACACTAAAAGTACACTTCAGCCAGCAGTAAAAATAGAATACAATGCGAAATATCTGATAATGAATGCCTGTCACATTCAGCCTTAATTCATCCACTGCCTAACAACTGATTGTGAATTCAAGATGAAGGTTACTTTATTATCTCCTCAGAGAAATCAAAACGTGGCTGAACATTAACTACATCAAGCTGCACAATTACACATATTGTATATTTTAAAACTAAAAAGAACAGTTAGAGAAAATACAAAAAGTTACATATTAAACAAACTAGTAATACTGTCACTTGTCACATTCAGCCTACATCCACTGGCAAACAACCGATTGTGAATGTTGCTATCTCTCACATTCGGCCCATATGAGGGTTGTGACCTGTCACATTCAGCCCATACACCCACCGTCAAACAAGTGATAATGACAACATGAATATTGTGACCTGCCGCATTCAGCATACACACCCACTGTATAACAAGTGATGATGACAACATGATTGCTGTCACCTGTCACATTCAGCCCATACACCCACTGTAAAGCAAGTGGTAATGACACATGAATGCTGTGACCTTTCACATCCATCCACTACCACAACTGAATGCTGTGACCTTTCACATTCATCCTTCATCCACTACCACTACTGAATGTTGTGACCTTTCTCGTGCAGCTTGCATCCACTACCACTACCGAATGTTGTGACCTTTCACATCCATCCTTCATCCACTACCAAATATTGTGACCTTTTACGTGCAACTTCCATCCACTACCACTACTGAATGTTGTGACCTTTCACGTGCAGCTTGCATCCACTACCACTACCAAATGTTGTGACCTTTCACATCCATCCTTCATCCACTGCCAAATGTTGTGACCTTTCACATCCAGCCTTCATCCACTACCACTACTGAATGTTGTGACCTTTCACATCCAGCCTCCATCCACTACCACTACCGAATGTTGTGACCTTTCACATCCAGCCCCCATCCACTACCACTACCACTACCGAATGTTGTGACCTTTCACATCCAGCCTTCATCCACTACCACTACTGAACGTTGAGACCTTTCACATCCATCCTCCATCCACTATCACTACCGAATGTTGTGACCTTTCACATCCATCCTCCATCCACTACCACTACCGAATGTTGTGACCTTTCACGTGCAGCTTGCATTCACGCAGATCCTCCGGTGCGGCTGGGGAGTAGTGGCACTTGTAGATGCCGGCGTGCCGTTTGGTCGTGTTTCTGATCGTCACTGTTACTGTGTGGCTGAGGTGGCCGTCAAAGTCAAACCCTGTGCTCGTTGTACAGTGGGGGGTGTCGGAGCCTTGACGCCAGACACATTTTAACACCAGCTCTGGAAGAGAAAGGAACAAGCTGCTAAGACAATAAACATGCGAGTCATCAAATATTTCAAGAAGCCTATTGTTTTTAGGTCGAAGTGTAGGGGGAAAACAACAACAACAACAACAACAACAACAACAACAACAACAACAAAAACCAAACAACAGCAACAACAACAACAAAAGCAAGTAATTAACTGTTGAGGCGTTATATTTCGATCTGGAAGGCCTTAAACGGAGTAAATCCAACGCATAATAAAAACAAAAAAGAAAGAAAGAAAGAAAAAAGAAAGAAAGAAAGAAAGAGAGAGAGTCCTGCTCCTTTCATACTTGCCTGTTGGAGCTGAATGCTCACCCTGCAGCTAAACCCGAATTTTCGCCCACCATGCTAAGCAGGAGCAGAGTGGCTATCAAAAATGTCATTCTGGTGGGGACCGTTATGGTGTAGGTTGTATAAGTCAGACACGTCTTTCGCTACCTGAGTACCTCAGCAGTGACCACCGGCACACAATGGTGAGAGGATGACCAGCCCACTGCTAACGAAAGACAACCACCACCGTCTAGGTGGTAGTCACCGTTAACATGGGAGAGTATTCACGAAACTCCAAATAAAGGGAGACAAGCCTACTGTAAAAACAGCAATTCACAGAAAGACAACTTCAATCTTTGGCAATGTACAGGATGCATGAGCATGTGTCCACTGGAATGGAGGTGCTACAGATATTCCTGAACCGCCAGCTTGTCTGTACAGCGGTAACAGTGCAACAACAGGATCAGGGAGAGACGAGGGATGCTCTGATCACGGGGCGTCACTGTCAATGTCCACTTGTGCAGCACTGAACTGATTCTATCACTGAAAAACAATAGCATGCTAGACCTGTTTACCCATAACAATGGCAAATAGTACACTTACAGTCAAAAGTAGTAAAATCAGCAACAAGAGTAAATTAGACAGCACTTGTATTAATAAATGAACACACGCATTACAGTAATTCCCACACACATTTTTGTTTAAATCAACTGCTGAACAGAAAATTGAACTTCCCGGTAAAAAGCAAACAAACAAACAAAAACAACAACACCCGAATGTCCCAGATCAAATAAGGACTGAGCATGTACAATCACTGGCGAATCTCTTTGCGGCAACACCGGGAAAACACAACAGTGTTGTTTTTAACAGCTTTTGTCTCAGATTTGTTTGACTCATGATTGTATCTCACAAGGTTTTCTGCAATCGAGAAATCTGACTTGCACAGAGTGCAATATGCAAATTGTGGTCCCTTTGCTGAAGAACGAAGTACAGGGTACTATAAGTTTCTGTACTCTTGGCGAAAATATTGATGGCACGTTGTTGTTGTTGGGTTTTTTGTTTGTTTGTTTGTAGACCCGTTTTTCGCAGCAGGCTCTTCATCATCATCTGTTTCGTGGGGCTGACATTCCTGTTTCTTGGTCGTTGTTGCCATCCCGCCAGAAATGCTGTCAGCTGGAAATACCTTCATCCGAGCGGTATTAAAACAGAAAACTACCCCACTCACCCCCTCCTCCCAAACAAACAAACAAAACAAACAAACAAACAAATTTTGTTGTTGTTGTTAAATCGTAAGTTTCACTAGGCCAGCGTACAATCGTAAAAAGTATCTGAATATTGTACATTTTACGCCAAAGTCGTAAGAGTGAACAGGTATGCATGCTCCGTGTACTTAGTGGTTCATTGGAGAGAGAGAGAGAGAGAGAGAGAGAGAGAGAGAGAGAGAGAGAGAGAGAGAGACAGACAGACAGACAGACAGACAGACAGACAGACAGACAGACAGACAGAAGACAGACAGACAGACAGACAGACAGACAGAGAGAGACAGAGAGACAGAGAGACAGAGAGAGAGAGTTCTATATATATATATATATATATATATATATATATATATATATATATATATATATATACGAACGGATTCTTTCTGGAAGGTTATTTCAACGTTTTGGCGAAGCGTGTTTGAAAGATTCGGCTCCCAGACCATCTGGACACTATATTCATGTTTGCAACTCTGTTTGTCAATCGAATAATTACTCAGTCAACCAGTCAACCAGCAGTTAGCCGGTCAGTCTGTCATCTCTACAGTCCGCTAGCTACGTACCCGGAATATAATATCGGCCTTCGAAGTCGTATCTCAAAACATTGACCATGTGTCTGCGGGCGGCAACGTCGTGTGGAAACTGGCAGGAGACGGAAGATGGCTGTCCTTCCACCACAGTCCGTGCCGTGCACGACGTCTGGCTGTCTCCGTTCCGGTCAGACCCACTGCAGCAGTGGAGTTCAGCCAACACTGAAAGCCGGTAAGAGTGATATGGACGTACCCACTGCAGTAGTGAAAGCCGGTAAGAGTGATATGGACGTACCCACTGCGTGCAGCCAACACTGAAAGCCGGTAAGAGTGATATGGACGTACCCACTGCAGTAGTGAAAGCCGGTAAGAGTAATATGGACGTACCCACTGCAGTAGTGAAAGCCGGTGAGAGTGATATGGACGTACCCACTGCAGTAGTGAAAGCCGGTGAGAGTGATATGGACGTACCCACTGCAGTAGTGAAAGCCGGTGAGAGTGATATAGACGTACCCACTGCAGTAAGTGAAAAGCCGGTGAGAGTGATATAGACGTACCCACTGCAGTAGTGAAAGCCCGTGAGAATGATATAGACGTACCCACTGCAGTAATGAAAGCCGGTGAGAGTGATATAGACGTACCCACTGCAGCATTGAAAGCCGGTAAGAGTAATATGGACGTACCCACTGTAGTAGTGAAAGCCGGTAAGAGTAATATGGACGTTCCCACTGCAGTAGTGAAAGCCGGTAAGAGTGATATGGACATACCCACTGCAGTAATCAAAGCCGGTAAGAGTGATATGGACGTACCCATTGCAGTAGTGAAAGCCGTAAGAGTGATATGGACGTATACAATACAGTATGCGGATATTTTGTAAGCTTTGTATCAAATTAATGCGCTGATTTTGCGAACTACTTCTTGTGGATTCTCCCAACCCCCTGATTATAGGGGTTCCTGGTATGAAGGAGGAGTAGGAGAAGGAGGAGGAGGAGGAGGAGAAGAAGAAGAAGAAATTATTATCAACTCACAAAGAAGTAAGATGCCGATGTACTGAAGTTGACTGACCATTGTTTTGTTCCTGATACTGTTTTAGCCTGAAACACAAAGACACACACACACACACACACACACACACACACACACACACACACACACACACACACACACACACACACACACACACACGCACGCACGCACGCACGCACGCACGCACGCACACACGCACGCACGCACACACTCACACACACACACACACATGCATCATCTCCTGGCACATGCAGCCCCTCCCCCCCTTTCACACATGCACCCCCCCCCCCCCCACACACACGTGAACTTACCCCCCACAAATGCACCCCCTACACATGCACCTCCCCCAACACACGAACCTCCACCAATACACGCATCATTCCTCCAGCCACATGCACACCCCCACACACATGCACACCCCCTAGCGGCACAGGCACCCCCTACACATGCACCTCCCCCTACACATGCATCATCCCTCCCCCACAGGCACCCCCCACACATGCATCATCCCTCTCGCCACATGCATCATCCCTCCCCACAGGCACCCCCCCACAAGCATCATCCCTCCCCCACAGGCACCCCCCACACAAGCATCATCCCTCCCCCCACAGGCACCCCCCACACAAGCATCATCCCTCCCCCCACAGGCACCCCCCACACAAGCATCATCCCTCCCCCCACAGGCACCCCCCACACAAGCATCATCCCTCCCCCCACAGGCACCCCCCTCACAAGCATCATCCCTCCCCCACAGGCACCCCCCTCACAAGCATCATCCCTCCCCCCACAGGCACCCCCCCACAAGCATCATCCCTCCCCCCACAGGCACCCCCCACACAAGCATCATCCCTCCCCCACAGGCACCCCCCTCACAAGCATCATCCCTCCCCCACAGGCACCCCCCCACAAGCATCATCCCTCCCCCCACAGGCACCCCCCACACAAGCATCATCCCTCCCCCCACAGGCACCCCCCACAAGCATCATCCCTCCCCCACAGGCACCCCTCACAAGCATCATCCCTCCCCCACAGGCACCCCCCTCACAAGCATCATCCCTCCCCCTACAGGCACCCCCCCACAAGCATCATCCCTCCCCCCACAGGCACCCCCCTCACAAGCATCATCCCTCCCCCACAGGCACCCCCCACACAAGCATCATCCCTCCCCCCACAGGCACCCCCCACACAAGCATCATCCCTCCCCCCACAGGCACCCCCCTCACAAGCATCATCCCTCCCCCTACAGGCACCCCCCTCACAAGCATCATCCCTCCCCCCACAGGCACCCCCCACACAAGCATCATCCCTCCCCCTACAGGCACCCCCCTCACAAGCATCATCCCTCCCCCCACAGGCACCCCCCTCACAAGCATCATCCCTCCCCCTACAGGCACCCCCCACACAAGCATCATCCCTCTTGCCACATGCATCATCCTTCCCCCCACAGGCACCCCCCACACAAGCATCATCCCTCTCGCCACATGCATCATCCTTCCCCCCACAGGCACCCCCACACAAGCATCATCCCTCCCGCCACATGCACACTCCCCACACACATGCACCCCCCCCCCCCACAGGCCCCCCTACCCCACACACACATGCAGCCCCCCACGCATGCTCCCCCCCCCCCCTACACATACACCATCCACACACACACACACATACATAAACACATGTACTCCTCCTCCCAGTCATATCCCCCCCCCCCCCCCCACCGCACACACACACTCGCACAGAAGCACGTGCGCTCTCGAACTGAGAAGCATTGCTAACATAGTTTTGTAGTTACGACCATTAAGGAAGTATACAAACCGCCAGCGCCTGTGAATTCCGCATGCAGCCTCATGGTACTGGCACGTCCGATTTCGTTTTTCGTAAGCGAGCGGAAACTTTGTGCTGTACACAAGTGAACATCAGGGCCGTCAGACGGCTAAGTAAGTTGACGCTTAACGCAGAGTCAACAATACAAGCTGTATCACTCTCGCAAACTGAGAAAGTCACATATATCAGAGCTGCAATGATAACGTCACGTCACTCAAGCGCTTTCAGCGAACAAGCACAGAGCCGGACACCACCAGCCCGTGCAGGTGATCAGACCAGCAACTGCTGTTGCCAACACTGCGTCGGGTATAAAGTACAGCAATATCGCTGCGACAGTCAGACTGAGATCCCTCGTAGTCGCTGTAGCGGGCACACTACCATTGAAATGAAATTCAAAACGATGACTAGACCGCGTCAAGTCTACACAATTCTTTAGTGCAACAGGCACATAGTCACGATCGTGTAGCCCAAGGCAATAAACGGCGAGAGAGTTTTTCATGTCAGGTTGGCAGTCAACTGAGAAACTGAATACAACCTTATACACTAGTATTTTCTGATTTTAAGTCTGTTGTCAGCTGTCATTTGGTTTTTACTTGCTTTTGTCTGTTAACTGCCACCCCGATCCTCTCTCTGCCCCCCTTCCCTCCCTCCTGTCTCCTTGTCTACCTGTCCCCTTGTCTGTCTGTCTCTCTGTCTACTTGTCTGCCTGTCTACCTGTCCCCTTGTCTGTCTGCCACTCTGTCTACTTGTCTGCCTGTTTACCTGTCCTGTTGTCTGTCTCTCTGCCTACTTGTCTGCCTGATTACCTGTCCACTTGTCTGTCTCTCTGTCTACTTGTCTGCCTGTCTATCTGTCCCCTTGTCTGTCTGTCTCTCTGTCTACGTGTCTGCCTGTCTACCTGTTCCCTTGTCTGTCTCTCTGTCTACTTGTCTGCCTATCTATCTGTCCCTTTGTCTGTCTGTCTCTCTGTCTACTTGTTTGCCTGTCTACCTGTCCCCTTGTCTGTCTGTCTCTCTGTCTACTTGTCTGCCTGCCTGCCTGCCTGTCCCTTTGTCTGTCTGTCTCTGTCTACTTGTCTGCCTGTCTATCTGCCTCCTTGTTTGTCTACTTGTCTGCCTGTCTACCTGTCCACTTGTCTGTCTGTCTCTCTGTCTACTTGTCTGCCTATCTGTCCCCTTGTCTGTCGGACTCTCTGTCTACTTGTCTGCCTGTCTACCTGTCCCTTGTCTGTCTGTCTACTTGTCTGTCTGCCTGTCTCTCTTCTAATTTTATTAATTATTATTCATTCGTAGTTGAACAAAGACCATGTTTTATGCTTTTTGCTGTTGTGTTTTTCTTCTTCTTCGCCCCAAAGTTATGAATTGATATCCTGTACAGTTTTGGGGTATATATATATCAACAGAATTAGTCCCTCATGGGCGAGGGCTGGATGTAAAAAGACCCTGTGTCTACTCCACTACCCTCGTAAAAAAGAGTTGTTTTTATTCATTCTCATTGTATGTCTGTCAGTCTCCTTGTCGGCCCGCTTGTTTGTGTGTTTGCCCGTTTGCCTAACTCTTTGTCTGTCTGCCTGTCAGTCTTCTTGTCTGTTCGCCCTGATATAACAGCAATGGTTGACTGGGCGTAAAACGCCAAGTTACTACTACTACTACTATTCCTTGTCTGTCTGTCTGCCTCTTTCCGTGCCTGTCTGCCTAAACCCATGTCTGTCTGCTTGCCTGTCTTCTTGCCGGTCTGTCTGTTTTCTTGCCTGTCTGTATGTTTGCCTGTTTCCGTGTCTATCTGTTTGCCTGCCTGCTATGTTTCTTTGTCTGTCTTTTTGCCTGTTTCCTTGCCTGTCTGGTTGCCTGTTTTCTAGCCAGTCTGACTGTCTGTTTCCCTGTCTGTCTGTCTGTTTACCTGTTTCCTTGTCTGTCTGTTTGCCTGTTTCCTTGCCAGTCTGGCTGTCTGTTTCCTTGTCTGTCTGTTTGCCTGTTTCCTTGCCTGCCTGTCTGTTTCCTTGCCCATCTGCTTACCCAACTCCTTGTCTGTCTGTCTGCCTGCCTGTCCCTGTCCTTGTATGTCCGTCCGTCTCCTTGTCTGCCTGCCAGTCTGCCTGTCTGTCTCCTTGTCTGCCTTTCAGCTTGTCTACTTGTCTGCCTGCCTGTTTGTTTACATGTCTGTCTCCTTGTATGTCTGCCTCTCTGTATGTCTCCCTGCCTGTTTGCCTGTCTTCCTGTCTGCCTGCCTGTCTGCCCGCCTGCCTGGCTTCCTGTCTGCCTCACTGCCTGCACACCTGTCTGTCCCCCTGCCTGCCTGTCTCCCCACCTGTGTCCCTGCCTGCATTCCTGTCTATCTCCCTGCCTGCCTGTCTCCGTGCCTGTCTATCTCCCTGCCTGTCTCCGTGCCTGCCTGTCTCCCTGCGCGCTCGAACTGCTTTGAGAAAGTGGGATACTTTGTAGCATGCTGACTGTCCTGTTTGGTTTCCGCAGTGTTGTGTCCAGTTTCGATCAGGGTTTCCTCGTGAACAAGAGGATGGTTATTCGCCCAGAGCAAAACAGGAAGGAAAAGGAACATTCGTCAGTGAGTAATAAAATGATTTGTTTCAAACTTAACGTTTTCAGTCGTGATATTTTTCACGCGTTCGCAGTATCCGAGCCTCACTCGGTCAGAGGGACCGACTGATGTGCTGAACACTTATGCAACATGTTGCTGCCCAGGGACATCGTCTTCTTCCTTTTGCTTGGAACCGTGCAAAGCGTTCCCCAGGCAGAAACTCAGTGTACGTAAATAGATATAGTATTTGTATGAAATGTAATTGGTTTCTGTTGCTGGAGGTGAATTTTATTTCCCTTTCAAGTTCTCTGCATGCATAGTTTATACAGATCTTGATTGTTGTATAATTTTGCTGCAGGAAATCTTTTTTAACCGCCTTCAACGTATACATTATTATGTATATTGTATAATAGGATACAATACGTATACCATTTTATTTATTAGATTAAAGAAAACCCTACTTTTCTTTTTTTGTTTCTCAGAATTTGCAGGATAGTTAAATGATTGGTTTTTAACGCCCAGTCAACCACGACAGGATGACAGAAAAACAGATAGACCATAGATACAGACATACAGATCATAGATACAGGCAGACAGACAGACAGAGAGACAAACAGACCATAGATACAGAAGACTATATAGACCGACAGACCATAGACAGATTGTATACCGACAGAGAGAAACAAAGAGACCCACCGACCATAGATACACATACAGACATACGAGAGAGAGAGAGAGAGAGAGAGAAGGAGAGAGAGAGAGAGAGAGAGAGAGAGAGAGAGAGAGAGAGAGAGAGAGATGATAGGCAGACAGAACATAAATAAACATACAGACATAACATAGACAGAGAAACAGACAGACGGGGAACAAAGAGGCGCGGTTGCAAGGGTGATTAAAGAACTAACGGACTGTATCCCCAGTCTCTCTCACCCCAGATTATTTGATCGAAAGTCGAACATTATGCATAACAGGCGCAAACAATTGTGTCTCACAGGTGCTCAGTTTATATTCCCTCATCTGGGACACGACAAGACGGTCACTATTGAGGAGAGTGCAACGCTGAATGTGGAGTTCAGGATCAGAAGCCAGTGCAAGTCATCCCTAAGTCTGTTGAGCACCATCAACGTTGCAAGACCATCCAAGAAGCAACAGGGATCCGAAAACACGGAGCGCGTTTGTCAGTTTGTGCATGCCAACGGATCGTGTGTAACAGGGACCAGTGAGTGTCAGTGTCCAGCTAACTCGAGTGGACTGTACACGTTGGTCCAAACTGCTGACCGGTCCTACAATGGCACATGGACCTGGTCCAGCAATCCACCATTGGTTCAGCAGACTGACCTCGATGTCATCGTTAAATGCAAGTATCTTTCTTTTTTGGTTTCGTTTGTTTGTTTGGTTTTAGTTTGTTTTCGTATATGCAAAAGAATGTTTTTATTTTGTTTTTAATAAGCCTTTGATAGGCCTTTAGATGAAAATGCTGTTTTCTGTCCACCAAAGCAGGCCAAGCATAAAAATCAGACCATAACACTTTTGTCCAGGAAAGAGAGAAGATTAAAGAATAACTATAACAGATTTTTTTTTTATTCGATAAAAATTGATGGGAAAATTTAATAACAATTAATAATAATAATAAATTTATTTATAATGCGCCTGTCCCAGTTCTGCAAAAACGAGCTCCAAGCACAGTACAGCTTCACACATCAGGCTCAATACATAGCTAAGAAATACATGCATTAAAAAACAGGATCTAGGTAATACAGTTGCATCTGACAAGACAAAGATTATGACCAACTGATTAAAAAAAAAGGAAAAAAAGAAAAGAAATCGTATTACTGTAACAATTATTTTTTTGAAAACAAGCGCATTTTACAAACCAATAAACAAATAGGGAGTACGACAATAGTAAAGGAACAACTGACAATCCATAAAACAGCATACACGGACTAACTTAATTAATTTTGATTAAATTAAAATACACTAGCAGTTCAACAGTAAGTCAATAATTAAAAAACGATAATTAAAGAAACAAACAATTTTTATGTCACTTGAACAAAATGGCATGGTAATAAACTGGCTAACACTATTAAGATCATCAACTAAAATAGTAAAAAGAAAAAGCAACCACATTAACATCCAAGACATTGCAAGTTTTTCAGATACCTAAGTAAGACAGTAAAAATAAAACAGCAAGTTAAGACAATCACTCGTGCACACGCGCTACATTGGTTATACAGATATACAAGAAACTGTCAGCTTTGCTCAACACCCTGGTGGGTCTGACTGTGAAAGTCGTCAGTACAGATGCTTTTTGAAGAGGAACGTTTTCAGATTGGATTTGAAGGAGGGAAGACTTAGAGCATCACGCAGAGGTTTGGGGAGGGAATTCCAGGTCACAGGTCCTGTGTGTGAGAAAGCACGCTTTCCATACTTGTAGAGTTTGATGCGTGGAACAGTCATGAGACCAGCGTCTGCGAACGCAGAGAGCGGGAAGGTTGATAGACAGAGAGAAGATCACATAAGGAAGCAGCAGCAGATGAATCTCTGCTGCGATAGCACAGGTGGAAATCTTTTACTCAATCCGAGCTCGGACTGGCATCCAATGCAAAGATCTGAGCAAAGGCTTTGCAAGGTCTCGCCCTCGTCTGCCAAGGACAAGACGAGCTGTACTCTCTCTGCAAGCGATCCAGCCTGTTTTCCGGGAGACTCGCCAGCAAAGAGTTGCTGTAGTCCAGCCTTGACAGAACGAAAGATGAAATCAGCTTCTTCGTCGCATCAATTGATAGGTGGCGCCTAAGATGTCCTATTCTGCGTAATTCTAGAAAGACAGATCTGCAGAGAAAGTTGACATGTTGATCCATGGAAAGATTGCTGTCAAGATAGACCCCTAGGTTTCTAATTTTGTAAGAGAATGGTATAGTAGAACCAGACAGAGTCAGAGAAGAGGTTTGTGGGACATATTTCAGCTTTGCTTTAGTTCCAACAGGCGTGATCTCCGTCTTGTCGTCATTCATTCTCAGCCTGTTGCAAGCCGTCCAGTCTCTCACAGGTTGTGCGCAAGACTGGATGTCGAGCAGCAGTTTAGCAAAGTGCTCACGGCTGGAAGATTTGTGCAGCTGCGTGTCATCTGCAAATAAGTGGTACAATGTGTTGTAGTGCTTTATGACATGGCCCAATGGCGTAATGTACATGGTGAACAGTACTGGGCCCCAGCACAGAACCTTGAGGTACACCATACTTCAACACTGTAGGCTGGGATGTCCTGCCTCCAGCCAACACTGTCTGGTTACGTTCAGTCAAATATGACTCAAGCCATCCCAGTACTACACCAGATATGACAAAGCTCAGCCTTAGTTTCTTTAGCAATATATTGTGATCAAGTGTTTCAAACACTGCTGACAGGTCCAGGAGCGACATAATGGAAACAGATCCTTGATCACAGGCCATGAACAGGTCATTTGTGACTCTCAACAGCAAGGTTTCAGTGCTGTGGTCTGCTCTGTATGCTGACTGAAACGGCTCAAGTGTGTCTGTGGCGTTCAGGTGGTCAGACAGCTGTTGAAGGACGACTTTATCAAGAATCTTTGAAAGGAAGTGTAGGCTGGAAACAGGGCGATAGTTCTTAAGCACATTTCTAAGTTAGATTGTTGTTTTTAGAAGGGGAAGCACTATAGCTTGCTTGAAGGGTGGGGGGACAATACCAGACACAAGGGACTCACTGATGATGGCAGTGATGGTGGGGATCAGATCGTCAAGACACTCATGCACTAGGCATGTTGGGACGGGGTCAAGAATGCCTGACTTCTTTGGGGCTTTAAGGATGATGTTCTTCACATGCTGCGCTGTCACAAAGGAGAAGGTTTCAAGAGTGGGACCACAGAAGTCCGAGAAGTCAGGCTGTCTAGACGTAGCATCAAGCTCATCCCTCATCATCTGGATCTTAGTCGAGAAGAAATCTCCAAACGTATCTGGGAGATCAACAGTGGGGATGGAGCTTGGGAGGGTGCTGTCCTTCTTCTTGCCCGACAACTGATCTGTGATGTGGAAGAGATCTTTGCAAGAAGAACTGCTCTCGATCTTGTTGCACACGTAGTTCTTCTTTGCTTGCAGGAAGAGTTTCTTCACCTTCTCGTGGTGGTGGATGAAGATTTGTGCACAGTAAGTCCTGACTTTCTCCAGCGCCGTTCAGCACTTAACACCAAATTTAAAAGGGATTAAAAATTGTTATGACCATCTTGATGAAATGCGACCAGCAGCAGCAGTATTTCTGCTTCATTAGGACAAAGGCAACTACTCATGGACTGCTGTTAATGTGGCTTGCTTTGTGACACGTTCTGTTGACCATACATTGCAGATCCACCAGATGTTAACCGCATCACCATCAAGGTCAATGGGTCAAATAAAAGCCCGATCTTTCCAAACTCGTCAGTGGATGTGCTATGCTGCTTTGACGTCGGTGATCCACCGGTTGGCTCAGTCCCTCGCCTCGTGACAGCCAACGGTGACGTAATGGAACCGACTGAACGGGTTGACGCGTCCCACATCAGCCACGTCATACCGTCAGTTAAGTGTGAGGACTCTGGCCTTGTGAGGTGTGTGATGGCGGGGCTTGGTCACAGCAAGAGTGCACCGCTGCTGATTCACTGTGAGTCCTTGTCACTCTCTTCATCTGTCTTCTTGTGTGT
>JABMCL010003009.1:1177500-1189067 GCA_018857735.1 Alviniconcha marisindica | reverse complement strand
GGGGGGGGGGGGAAGGGGGGGGGGGACGATAGCCGGCAAGAGGAAAAAGGAAGAGTGGGGAAAATGGGGGGGCTTTTTTTTTTTACCTCCGGGCGGCTTTGTCTTCTTCCGATCGGGCCCGGACTGAATGTTTTTCGTGATTATATTTACTGCACGGGGCGAGGGCAAAAAAGGGCGATGGGATGGAAAGGGTTGGGGGTGGGGTTGGGGTGGGGGGGGGGGGTGGAAGGGGGGGGGGGTGGGGAGAGAGAGAGAGAGAGGGGAAAAGGGGGGGGGTGTGTGTGTCTGTGTGTTTTGGGGAGTGTGGTGAGTGTGTGCTTTGTGTGTCCCCCCCCCTTTTTTGTGTGTGTGTGTGTGTGTGTGTGTGTGTGTGTGTGTGCGTGCGTGTGTTTTTTTGTTTTTGGGTGTGTGTGTGTGTGTGTGGGGTGTGTGTGTGTTTTGTGTGTGTGTTTTGTTTTGGTGTGTGGTGTGTGTGTTGGGGTTTTGTGTCGTGTGTGTGTGTGTGTGTGTGTGGGGTGTGTGTGTGGGGTGTGTGTGTGTGTGTTTTGTGTGTGTGGGGTGTGTGTGTGTGGGGGGTGTGTTTTTGTGTGTGTGTTTTGGGGTGTGTGTGTGTGTGGTGTGTGTTTTTTGTGTGCGTGTGTGTATGTAGGGTTGTGTGTGTGTGTGTTGTGTGTGTGTGTGTGTGTGTGTTTTGTGTGTGTGTGTGTGTGTGTGTGGTGTGTGTGTGTGTGTGTGTGTGTGTGTGTGTGTGTGTGTGTGTGTGTGTGGGGTGTGTGTGTGTGTGTGTGTGTGTGTGTGTTGTGTGTGTTTTGGGGGTTTTGGGGTGTTTGTGTGTGGGGTGTGGTGTGTGTGTGTGGGGGTAGGGTGTGTGTGTTTTGTTTTGTGTGTTTTGTGTGTGTGTGTGGGGTTGTGTTTTGTGTGTGTGTGTTTTGGGGTGTGTGTGGGGTGGGGTGTGTGTGTGTGTGTGTGTGTGGGGTGTGTGGGTGGTGGTGGGGGTTTTGTGGTGGTGGGGGGCCGTGCGTGCGGGGGTGTGGTGGGTATAAAAAATTTTAAAAGGGGGTTTTTTTCCCCCCCCTTTCCCTTCTGGGGTTGCCCCCTTGGTTTAGGTTTGGGCCGCCCCTGGCTTAACCGAAAGAGTGTTCCTAAAAGTGCCCAGCCCCACCAGTTTAATTGGGGGCAATCTCTGGGGTAAAACACTAAAACCCCCTCAGCCCCAAATTAAAAAAAATGGGAATACATTAATGGTTTTCCTTGGTGACTTTTAAATTTTGTTTCCCAGAGTTTCCCATGTGGCGCATTGTGTGGGAGGCTCTAATTCTCATTCTGTGTGTCAGGCAAAACAGTATTAAGGTGACCGTCTGTCAGGGTGTTTTGGGAAACGGGGCTTTGGTGTTGGGGATTTATCGGGTGTCTAGCATGCATGCACTGTACTGACCTTTCGCAAAAAACTTTCATAAACTACCACATAAAACCCAAAAAAACCCTCCACAGACAAGCACACCCCACCTAACGGGCCCCGGCCCCCGGACCCCCGCACCTCCCCACACACCTGCCTCCACACACACACACACCCCCAAAACCAAAAACAAACCCCCTTTGGGGTGGGGCCTTAAACAAATTTTTTTTTTCCCACCCAAAACCCCTCTCTCTCTCTCTCCCCCTCTCTCTTTTTCTTTTCTCTCTCTCCTCTCCCCTCTCTCTTTTCTCTCCCCTCTCTAAAAAAGTTCAGTCAATTTAATCAAACAGTCTTTTCTCTCTCTCTCTCTCTCTCTCTCTCCCCCTCTCTCCCCTCTCTCTCTCTCTCTCTCCCCTCTTCCTCTCTCTTTTTGGGTTTGCCCCGCTAAGCTCCAACCCATTTATTTTGGGAAAAACCCCAACCCGCAAATTTACTGGTAATCCCCCTTTCCCCAAACAACCAAAAAAATTTTAAACAACAATTAAAAGGGAAAAAGGACCAAAAAAAAATAGATGGAAAGCTAAACCCTTTTTGTTTTTTTGGGCGGTCATGTTGTTTTTTGTCCCGTTCTAGGAAAAAACTATTTGGAAGGGAAAAAACAAAAAAAATAAATTGGTTTGGCCTTTTTTTCTTTTTTTTTTGTTTTTTTACCGTTTAAAATTTTTTTAAGTGTCGTTTTGTAACTTGATAAAGGTAAAAAGGGTTTTTTTGGGCCCAAAAAAACAGCGACCTGTTTGGATCTTGTTTAGAACGCGGCAATTTTTGTTTTTTCTTTTTTTTCCGAAAAAAAAGAACAATGGGAGCAATCAAATAAAAAAAAACAAAGGAAAAAAAGGGAAAAAATTTTTTTTTTTTATTTAAAAAAAAAAAACAAAAAAATGATAAAATGGTTTGGGGTTTCCCCCAGTCCCTGGAGTCTTTCGTGGTGCGTCCCTCCCTTGAAAAAGTGTGTGGTGTCCGGTGGAAAAGCTATTTTATACAGCTGACCTTCGTCCGGCCACGTACGTCATGTATGCGGAGGTCTTCGGTGGTGTACTCTAATTGCTTGACCAACAGTATACGTACATCGCGGTTGTCACGTCAGTTTCCGGTCTGTTGGAACTGGTGATCTTCGTCCGGCCACGTACGTCATGCATGGTGGATGTCTTCGGTGGTGTACTCTAATTACTTGACCAAAAGTATACATACATCGCAAGTGTCACGTCAGTTTCCAGTCTGTTGGAACTGGGCTGATTATTACAGTAATTAATTAGTCTGCCTGCAGCCCTCTCAAATAATATAGTCTCACACTATATATATATAAACAAATTTTTACACAAATCATAGACCTCGATCACAGCGTTATCGAGTTGTCATCCTCAACATATTCATCAAGGCATAGTAAAAACAACCTTGATTAATTCTGTGGCTTTTCAGGTCCTGCGGCTTGGGACAGATCTGATCGAGACGTTCAACGTCAACGTTTCCACATAGTGTGTTAGCATTAACAAAAAAATTATATGCGTATAAATGTGTCCCATAATGTATGTAATTACTATCTCTAAGGATACATAAGATATAATATGTTTTTGTTGATTTCAAAAGTTTTTGTTGTTGTTGTTGTTGTTTTTATTTTTTGTTTTTTTGTTGTTGTTGTTGTTGTTTGTTGTTGTTGTTGTTGTTGTTGTGTTGTTGTTGTGTGTGTGTTTTGGGGGTGTGTGTGTGTGTGTTGTTGTGTGTGTGTGTGTGTGGTGTGTGTGGGGCTTTGTTGTTGTTTTTGTTGGTGGTGGTGGGGGTTTGGTTGGTTGGTTGGTTGGTTGGTTGGTTGGTCGGTTGGTTGGTTGTTGGTTGGTGGGTTTGGGTTGGTTATTTTTAATCAAACAACCAACCAACTAAACCCTAACCCCAACCCCCCCCAACACACCACCCCCAACACACACACACACACACACACACACACACACACACACCCCAAACACACACACACCCCCACCACACACACACACAACACCAACACACACACACACACACACACACACACAAACACACACACCACAACACAAACACACACACACACACACACAGAGAAATTATTTTTATGATTTATGGGGTGGGGGGGGGGGGTATTATTTTGATGCAGCTTACTGACACGTTAGTACACTAATTGCAAGATCGGTCTAACATTATTTTATGTGAAAAGACTTTAAATTAAAAAAAAAAAAAAAAGAAGAAAAGAAGAGTCCACAGTGGGGCGTTCACAGAATAATAAACAGTGATTGTCTGCTCTTTGGAAAAAGCTACTTGGTGTGGATCGCGTCAGTCTGGTAGCTGTGATGGCTCAACTGACACGGCTGTCCGTCAGCTGGGACACCCCGGGTATCGTGGAGGAACATGTCTGGTAGCTGTCAAAGCTAGCAGACAACTCTGCCGTGCTCTCAACACAACATAATAGCGGGGGCAATGCCCAGTAGCTGTTGCCATTGACGCGGGTTGGCAGTAACTTGACTCTTCTCCGTACGGCTGACCAGTTAGGACAATCAGCTGGGACTGGGCAGACCGTGTCTCACAGCGCTGTCACGGGCAGGCTAGCTGACAAATACGTATCCGACCCTAGCCCACACTGACTCTGTCTTCTTCTTTCACGGTGCTTTCATTACGTCCACAGAAATCATACGGCTTATTAGGGACGGGAGAAGAGGGAGGGGGTGTGGGTGGGGGGTCGAGTACCTAAGAGCAGCTCGCCCAAGCGCCGGCTCCGACCCTAAAAAGCATCCCGGTTTCTGTGGGCGTTAAGCACCATGTTTACTTACTTACTCCGACCCGCAGAAAGGATGGTTGAGTGCTGCTTTACGTCCACAGAAACCGTATGGGAATGATGTTGAAGTGCTGCTTTACGTCCACAGAAACCGTATGGGAATGATGTTGAAGTGCTGCTTTAAACGTCCACAGAAACCGTACAGGAATGAATGTTGAAGTGCTGCTTTACGTCCACAGAAACCGTATGGGAATGATGTTGAAGTGCTGCTTTACGTCCACAGAAACCGTATGGGAATGATGTTGAAGTGTTGCTTTACATCCACAGAAACCGTAGGCTTATCAGGGACGGGAGCCCAGGACGGCCACCTCGACTTTCACACAGCTCCTGAGGTCTGCGCGAAAAGGAAGTCCAAGCCGCATCGACTATGAGGCCTATACCGCTCCCCAGACTCCAAGCACTGGTTTACGACTGACATCCGGAAAGCGATGCTCGGAGTGTGACTGACCTCGCCCAACTACACGGACCTCAACCCCAAATCTCTGCCTCACCAATAGTTGCATCACAGCCAGCCCCCGGGCTCCCCATGATTCCCTGCACCAACGGAGAACGGACAATTTTGTGTAAATTTTCGATGCAGGGACGTAATCAGCAGCGGCAGAGACGCCAGAGAGACGACGTGAGGTAGGCTTGTAGTCGCTGTTGGAAGTGTGCTGTCTACATTTTGTCAGCTCCGAAGACCGTCAACCGGGACCCTGAGGTCAATAGAGCGCCAGATATAAATGACGTGACAAAAAAGAAAGAAAAAGAAAAGTAAAAAAAAAAAAAAAGTAAAAACAACAACAACAAAAACAGAGCTCAGGAGCTGTGTGAAAGTGGAGGTGGCCGTCCTGGGCTCCCGTCCCTAATAAGCCTCCGGTTTCTGTGGACGTAAAGCAGCACTTCAACACAGCAAGAACAATGACGTAATCGCGGGAGAAGCTGGCAGTCCGCAGCGCACTGCGGGGGTCACTATGGTAACCGTTGTCAGGGTGATGAGCTGTTTTAACCAGACCCTGAAATCGCAGAGAGTATTACTGTTTAGGATAGAAGTAGTTATAGTAGGGGGATGGAAACACTTCACGCCTTGTGTTAAAGGGAGAGAACACTGTGTGGCACATTGACATCTTCGAGCAACAACATTTGCTACAGTTATCTTGCCTGGGTTTTGCCTGTGGATAGGGGTGTACCTAGTCAATGTATGTACGTGCGTGCGTGCGTGCGTGCGTGCGTGCGTGCATGCGTGTGTGTGTGTGTGTGTGTGTGTGTGTGTGTGTGGTGTGTGGTGTGTTGTGTGTGTGTGTGTGTGTGTGTGTGTGTGTGTGTGTGTGTGTGTGTGTGTGTGTGTGTGTGTGTGTGTGTGCACTTTTCAAACAATCATTCCAGTCACTAAAACTGAACATTAAAAAGCGTAAAAACAAAACAAGACCAAAACAAAACAAACCGCAGCAGCAGCAGCAACATCAATAACAACAACAACACACACAAAATGAGAAGAGACAAAGTAACACATTAGACTACTAACTAGGTAAATGCCGCACCAAACAATTTCTTGTATTCATCAAAGTCAGTAGGTACACAGGCACACACGCAACCAAATATGGACACAAACAACGGCGGCGGCGTCACACACAAATACATGCGGACACAACACACGCCCCAACAATCAGTGACAGATGCCGCACTCATACGTATTTCCAGCCGTCGGCGGGCCGGGCTCAAATTACACATGAGCGCGGCATCTGTCACACGCACACACACACACACACGCACACACACACGCACACACACACGCACACACACACGCACACACACACGCACACACACACGCACACACGCCCCACACCCACACACTGACCCCACACACACACACACACACTCTCTCTCTCCTTCTTCTCCTCTCTCTCTTCTCTCTCTCTTCTCTCTCTCTCTCTCTCTCTCTCTCTCTTTTCTTCTCTCCTCTTCTCTCTCTCTCCCCTCTCTCTCCCAATAGTGACACCACACTCACACACACACAACACACACACACACACACACACACACACAACACACACCACCCACACACACCACAGCACACACACACGCACACCACACCTTACAAATCACACACAAAACACACACACACACACACAACACACACAACACACACACCACACACACACACACCCCACACACACACACACACCATCCACACACTTAAAAACACCACACGCACACACACACACACACACACCCCCAAAAACACACACACACACACACACACACACACACCCACACACACACACACACACACACACACACACACACACACACACACACACACACACACACACACACACACACACACACACCCCAAACACAACACACACAACACACACACACACACACAACAGACACAACACACAACACACAACACACACACATGACACACACACACACACACACACACAACACACACACACCAACACACAAAACCACACACCCCAACCACACACACACACACACACACACACACACAGTGTGACACACACACACACACACACACACACACACACACACACACACACACACACGCACGCGCCCCACACACATACACATACACACACACACACACACACACACACACACACACACACAACACACCACACACACACACACACACACACACAGACACTCACACACACACACACACACACACACACACACACACACACACACACACACACACACACACACACACACACACACGGCACACACACTGACACACACACACACAGACACACACACACACACACACACACACACACACACACACACACCACACACACACACACACACACACACACACACACACACACACACACACACACACTGTCACATCATGTATAATTATTCTCAGTGCATGAGTGACTCGACCAGCAACGGTATGCCCGCTCAGTAACGCACCTAACTTGAGGATGGCATGTGCGCTCACACATAACTTATACTCATCATAGTCGCACGCATGCACGCAGTGACTGACTACACGGTGCAGTGTTAGTGCGTGTATGTGTGTGTGTGTGTGTGTGTGTCAGTGTAATGACAGGCATGTGTGGCCGGTCAGTGGTTCCGGCCTGGCGGCCTTTAAGGCCCGGTTTGGCTTAAGATTATTTAAATTTTTTAATCTCTTTCTTTCCCAATGGTTCAAATTTATTTCTAACTGGCTGATTAGCTCTTACTAAATACAACGATCAACGACAATACCTTTGTCCTTGTAAACAATCAAAAGTCATAAAAACAAAGGAGTGTGTTCATGAATAGTCTCCCTTCCATTACTCTTTTCAGAAAAAAGAGCTGTTCACGTTGTATTGTTTCAAGCATGGCGGGTTGTTATCGTAAACATTCCGGTGTTGGCAGGCACTGAATAGCAGGATCTCTTCAATAAGGTAAATCACAAACGGCAATAAAGTTGAACCCCTATCAGATCCACACCCCGCTGCTTGCATAATAGGATATCAGATGTTACAAAGACGGCGAAGGCGAGTAGCTGATTACACTGAAGTAATCGAAGTGATCTGGCACTAAAACGTGTAAGAAAATGATAACGAAATTGTAGCCTTCGGACCGGACCATTTTGCTTGACGTCCACAGAAGCGAGGTGGCTTATTAGGGACGGGGACAGGGAGGGAAGGGGACGAAACGGTGAAGGCTCGACCGCGGATACCGCCCGAAAAAGACCGGAGAGACCGTGGACCCCCGTCGGAACTATGGAAGTGTTAAGGCGGTGTCCCCTCGCAATCGCCCAGCGACTAGTGGCTAGTGCACTTCGCAATTGCTTTTTCAACTGCTGTGCTTGGGTAGAGTCACAAGTCACAAAGACAATGTCCGTTGCACTGCTTTTGAGGAACAACTCGAAGCGAAAGAAGTCCAGCTTTCGCAGCCCAGCTCCACCTCCCTACTCATGATCTCTTCTGGGCTAACTTGAAGGTCCAGCTCCACCTCCCTCCTCTAGATCTCTTGATCTTTTGTTCTCACCTGGAACCTTGATTGTAGCCTTTGCTTGAGCCTTACACTTTTATAATGTACCCTGTGTGTGTGTGTGTGTGTGTGTGTGTGTGTGTGTGTGTGTGTGTGTGTGTGGTGTGTTTGTGTGTGCATGTGCGTGTGTGCATGCGTGTGTGTGTGTGTGTGTGTGTGTGTGTGCGTGATTCCTTCTCTTTATGAATATTATAATGTCAATGAAGAAGAAAACAGCCTGTGGGGCCTTATGGTATGACTCTTGCACAACTGGATGTTTTTTGGCAAATAAATATAGTCACTTGGATAATAATAATAATGAATAAATTATATAAAATAAATTATCCTTTCCAGGTATTTTACTACACTTGTAGTTTTGTTCAACTCACATTCTGCTTGTGTGTATGTGTGTGTGTGTGGGAGTGGGTGTTGGATCGTTGGTTAAACTTGATAACACTGAGTTGTCTCCAAATTGGCAAATAGATATCTGTGGTGACCATGATCCCAGGAGGTCGGGGGGGGGGGGGGGGGGGGGGAGACTATGATACATAATGCTACACTGTCAGTGTCACACCAGAATGAGTCTGCATTAAAATGGGCAACAAATAAACCCATTTTATTTTATTTTTAACATTTCATTAATTATAATTGTGAGGGGCAAAGACAATGTATTTTTTTTTTTTTTAAAGGCAACTTTTGAAGAGAAAGGAGAGCTGAAGTGGAATCATATTAAGGTCCTTCTGCTTACTAGCTGACACCTTACTGCTAGGCCAAACCAGCTCACTGTGTGTGTGTGTGTGTGTGTGTGTGTGTGTGTGTGTGTGTGTGTGTGTGTGTGTGTGTGTGTGCAGCAATCTATCTTTAAAGGGAAATCAAACCAAAGACATAAGCTGGCCTTCAAACGTAAAAAAATATGCAAATATTTCCATCTGTATGCATCAACTGGTTGTTGTATTATCAGTTATTTATCCAAAAGAATCTTTTTCTTTTTTAATTTGAATTTGAGTTGCTCAAGGCATAGCCATGCTGGATCACTTTATACCAGTGGAGAGCAAATAAAGGTTGGATTGTGACATATTGTGTTATTTTATTTTTATACTTTTGTCACAGGTGTTGGCCTTGTTCATGATGTCACTGATACACACTGCTAGGCATTGGAACTTGATGTTTTAACAAACAAGACAAGAACTCAAGTGAAAAACTGTGGTGTTGGTTTTTCTGTTCAGTTCCCATCAACAGGCCCTGTGATGTTTCTTGAGTTCCCCTTTAAATCTGTACTTGTCAGTGATATTCTTGATATTAAAGTTAAACATGACAAGGTTTGCTTCTTGGTGATTAAACTTGCCGTAATTCATCCTGTGCTATGACAGAGCCGATAAAGACTGTAAGCTTGTTCCATTCCTCCATTGCGGGACTGATGATTTACAGCAATCTGCTCTGAGATTACTGTGTTTGAGGAGACCTCCTGAGCAAATAGCATGGGCTCTGCCCAAGTCCAGGGAAAAATACAGCAATAGATAATTATTTTGGAATGTTTGGGCCATTGGAGCTCTGAACACTCTATCAGCGCTTATGGGCACATCCAATTATTTATTTCTCCAGAGAGAAGATGATACCAAAGAGTTGGCCAGAGAGGCAAACCTTTGTTGTATTCTTTCTAAAGCAGAAATATTGCATCTGGTTAATTTTGATCACAGATGAATCAGAGCATGTCAGTATCAGAGTATGGATTAAGGCCGTGAAAACAACTTCAGTTAAAAAACTAAAAACAGTAGCCTTTATTAAAAAGAGAGAGAAAAGAAACGTGATTTTTTATTTTGTTAAAATATTTTTTCTAGTTTTAGTCATTGTCCACACTACCAGCATGGATTTAGCAAAGTAGAGGATCATCATTGGAATGCAGGTTTCAGTTTATGAAAGTATAATATTGTGCTTACTGAGTAAGTAAGTAACTTGGTGTTTTACGCCCAGTCAACCATTACGGTACTCACTGACAGGCTAAGTATTTTCACTGTCCGTGTTGCTTTCAAATTGTAGCAATCTTCCTGCAGCTTCAATTCAGCAGTTGCTCTAAACAAAAGAAATATATCACATAAGCACAGTTAAGGTAGACCACTGAGCATATTTGATCCTCCTGATTGTGACTTAATAGTGATAAAGGGGAGATGTCCTACTCATTGTGACGTAATAGTGATAAGGGGGAGGCTGTCCTCCTGACTGTGATGTAATAATGATAAGAGAGGGGGGGGGGGGGGGGGTCCTCAATGTGAGGTAATAATGACAAGAAGGAGGCTGTCCTACTCATTGCAGTCTCCTGAACATTGCAATATCCAGTAACAGGGTGGTCCCACCTTCACACTCACACTCACAGTCTACGGTACTGGATCGTATCACTGTCACTGTGTCTTTCTGCTGGTCCTCTGTCCAAGTTTGACCAGTTCCAGATTGAAAACCTTGTTTCCTGTCTTGTTGTTGGGGATGGTGCTCTTGATCTGCATGACCAGTCACACGTGATAAAAAAAAATTGAAAAGAAAAGAAAGGAAAAGCGCTCAGTGTCATAAAATGTGGATAACTAGAGAGGGAAGCATCTTATTTCACTGTATTCATGGCTGATCCTGCAGATACTTGTGAGTCTTTGCTGTGCGAATGAAATCATTTCAGCGCTTTGGGAGGACTTTTGAGAGTATATTTGTTTAAATTCCTTCATTCAGCCCTGCTTTATCTTGTTGCATGTCCTCTATGGACAGTTATGAACCAAGTTTATTTGATTGTTATTTTTGAGGTTTTCAAAAAGCAACAGAAACACATTTTTATAAATCCTATTTTTAATCAGAATTTTTCATCCAGGAAGTCATTCATTGAAAGTGATAAAACTTTTTTTTTTTAAGTGGTTATATTTTCTGTGTTCTGTTGGTAATGTGTGGCATACAGGTTTCTGTTTTTGTTGTTGTTGTTTTTATATTTTAGAATGCAATTTTCTTTTTCTTTTTTCTTTTTTTCTTTTCTTTTTTTCTTCTTTAAAAAAATAAAAATAAAATCTGGGGCTATTAATTAATAGCTGGTACAGGAGAAGCATTTCTGGTAATTTAATTGTTATTGGTACCGCTTTACTTTTGTCTGTCAAATTGTTCATTTGTTCCTTTTTTCACACATTAACTGTATCAACTTGTTCTTTAAAAACTTGATATTGTTTTCTTTGTCAACTAAACTTGGAAGTTCACATAATAAACCAGGTGAGTTGTTTGCGCAGCTGTTTCCCTGCATATGCATCAGCATAATAATACAGTGTGATAAGTAGTACAACACAGTGTTCCTTGCCACTTCAGCAGGAGGATGCCAGC
>JABMCL010003009.1:1150000-1172500 GCA_018857735.1 Alviniconcha marisindica | reverse complement strand
AAAAGTGATCATCACCATCATCATCATCATCATCATCATAATTGTCATCATCAGCAACTAGTACAGCAGTAGATCTCTGTATGAACACAATCTTTACACAAACTGGAATACAGGTGAATGTAAACTAAACCTTATACACTTTCCACCCTCACAGAACCTTTGAGATTAATGGCACCACATTTACTGTGACAGTGCAGAATTTGCCACCACAGGCCCCGGACATTGGTCGATTTTAGTATGAATCACATTCTGAAGTCCTCTCAGTGAGTGTCAAAAAGGTTCAGATATAACTGATAAAACTCCTACAGATAATCAGGTGGCTGTAGCAGCCAGCTTTCTTTGCCCACACGCTGTCTGTCTGACTGGGGGAATAATCCATTCAGATCCTTTCCAAACCAGCCATTTGTAATTTATCAAGAGATTTGTTAAAGTGTTCTGCTTTTTATGTTGCATGCGTGTTTATGGGCATTTGCATGATTCATGTCTCTTTAATGGCCTTTCTCTGTGCCATTTTTATGCTTCAGCACAATGTCAGGGCAGGGGGCATGCAGCCAATGTATTGGTAGGACATGGGACTTTTAGAATACATAACCTGAGTCATGGCATGCATGAACATGTATATACACACCACATCAAAGTGTTAAACTGATGCTGTGTGTGTGTGTGTGTGTGTGTGTGTGTGTGTGTGTGTGTGTGTGTGTGTGTGTGTGTGTGTGTGTGTGTGCATGCGTGTCTGTGTGTGCATATGTATGTGTGTGTCAGAGAGAGAGAGAGAGTTGGATGCTCTGTCATTTGCCTTTTTGATGTTAATATTTACCATGTTTTCAATTTTGTCCTATTTTCAACTATTTGCCCAGCATGGTGGGTCCATTGTTGTAGGCACTGTGAAATTAGCTAAGCATAAGTTAACTGACTTGGCAAAACAGATCTACCTACTAACTCTCTTTATAATTATTATTTAAGCCTGTAAAGTTGATTGTTCAGTTGTATCAGAATTATAATATATTCTAATTGTAATTTTTGACATATGATTGTTCCACACTGGCAATTAGCTTCAAATGAATGGCTAGATGCTTAGTCCCATTATCAGATTATTGTTGAATAGGAACACGCTTAGTGAAGCTGGGGTAAAGTTGTTTTTGTTTTCCGATCAGTTACCAGCTCCCGAAGTGGCTAGGCAACTTACAAGGATACAAGGACATGTATTTGCTAGTGACATTAACATGTACACCTTGAATTTGTCTTGGTGACATTCCATTCATTCAGTCCATTAACAAACAGTGCACAATGCTACAACCCATATGCATGAACAGTAATAAATTAAATGCTGAGGTAGGTAGCTTGATGTGTATAAAGCTGTAACAGAAAAGTACAGAATAATCTGTGCATATGGTGTGTGTGTGTGTGTGTGTGTGTGTGTGTGTGTGTGTGTGTGAGAGAGAGAGAGAGAGAGAGAGAGAGAGAGAGAGGGAGAGTTTGTGTGTGTTTGTATGTGTGCATGTGCATGAATGCATGCGTGTGTGTGTGTGTGTGTGTGTGTGTGTGTGTGTGTGTGTGTGTGTGTGTGTAAGTGTGTGTGTGTGTGTATGTGTACGTATGTGTTTACAACAAGCATTGTCTCGGTTGTCAGTGACAGTCGATATATCTCCACCCATAAAACAACACACTCACAACGCTGTGTACTTTATGGGTGAAATGAAAAGCAGTAAAACTTCTCCCGGTCGATCGGTCTAAATATGAGCTGACTGGCGGCCTTGTTTGCTCTCTCCCATTTCACTACCATTGTAAAGAAATCACAAGCCAAGGAGATAGTGACATCTCACACTGCCTGCCAAAAGTGGGTTGTACACTGTACGACCTGTCATTTACACTGTGGCGTGTCTGTGATACCTGATAAATTGATCACAGCAGGAGTCTTCAGTTACCGTCCCTGCCATTTGGAGCTGTATGGAGAGGTGTTCAGTGTTCGCTTGGTCCAACTGGGATTTTCTGTTATCTTGGTCAAAGTGTGTGTGTGTGTGTGTGTGTGTGGTGTGTGTGTGTGTGTGGGCGTGCGTGCGTGTGTGCGTGCGTGTGTGTGTGTGTGTTGTGTGTGTTGTGCGTGCTGCGTGCGTGCGTGCTGCTGTGTGTGCGTGCGTGCGTGTGTGTGTGTGTGTGTGTGTGTGTGTGTGTGTGTATACATCATTTGGCCTTGTAGATATGTTGTGTGGGTGAGAACCAGTTTTGTCTCTCATCTGCTATATTATAATTAGCATATATTATGACTGAAACAGTTCATCAAACCAAGCGTCTAGTTTGCTGTATAAAACACACGGCCTTTCCATTTTAAAAGAGCGTGGGAGGAATGGGAGGGGTGAAACGTAATAAATGGGAATGACAGAATTTCTGGCAGCAGACGAAGCACACACACACACACACACACACACACACACGCACAAAGAAGTTATATTCTGATCTACTCCAGGCTGAAAGAGTCAGGGCTTTTAATAGCTCAATCTGGATTCTCAGTTGAGATCGAAATTCCTGTCTTTCTTTCTTTTCTTTCTTTTTTTCGCCACAGTTCACATCTATGAGATCAGTGTCGTGAAAAAGCCCACACACTGAGGACTTTGCCGACGGGAGAAAGGAAGCGGTCGGGTGTGTGGGGCCGGGGGGAGGGGGGGGGGGGGGGGGGGGGGTGGAGGAGAAGTGGGGACATCGAGACAGAGGATTCTATTGACGCGACCTAGCTCTCACTGGCACGTACACTCTCGTAATAAAGAAGCGCCGTGCGGCGTGGCCAGAGAGGAACAGGGTGCGCCATTATGAGGACCAGCAATACCCATGCAGCCCCTTCTTCTTACCGCTTAGCGGGAAAGTGTGTTGCTGTGTCGATACGGACACCACACGGTCGCAACGGGGTCGGCGGGCTGCTTTGGCCGAGTGGGTAGGCCATGGCCACGGCACGCACTCACTGAGCTGCCGCAACGTACGTATATATACGTACGTCACGTGCAGGGTTCGCATCCCGCGGAAAGCGGCGGCTGTTGTCGAAGGGTAATTATTATAAAGGCTATAATAGGGATGGGGATCGAAAGAGATCATAGTTCAGGAGCTGTGTGAGAGTCGAAGTGGCCGTCCTGAGCTGGCCGTCCTAACGAGCCTTCTGGTTTCCGTGGACGTAAAGAATTATTGAACCGTGCTTCGGCATTGGTCACAACTTGTCCCTAATAATGTCAACTGACATCTGAGGACATTAAGCATCACTTCATCATCATCGTCATCATCAGGGGGTCGAGAGATGACGAGTTCAGTACGCGGTGCGGACAGTATATACCTGTGTATATACCTTCGTCTCCCAAATCTGAGGGTTGTAGGTTCGGTGCCTTGTAATTATAATTTGTATAGCCCTTTCGTCGAGAAAATTAGTAACAACAACAACAACAACAAAAAACACCTAGACCCAGTGCGTGCGCTAACTTAAATAAACACATTGCAGCGAAAACACGCACACACACACACACACACACACACACACACACACACACACACACACACACACACACACTCGCACGCACGCGCACGCACGCACAAACACACGCACGCACGCACACGCACGCACGCACGCACGCGCGCGCATACACACACGCACGCACACACACACACACGCACGCACGTACACGCATGCACGCTCATACACACACGCGCTTGTGCACACGCACGCACTCGCGATCGCGCGCGCGCACATACACACACACACACACACACACACACACACACACACACGTGCACGCGCACGCACGCACGCACGCACGCACGCACGCACGCACACACACACACACACACACACACACACACACACACACACACACACACACTCCCCCTCACTACACTGGATGCTGAATTATCTGGCAGTGGCTTTTCATAGCGTGTATCTATAGCGTTTCGCTTTCTCAGTCCCTATCCCACCCCACCCTTCCGCATTGTATTCCACTCCCTCACTTTCCCCCCATCCCCACCTTGTGGTGGTAATGTGCTCCCCAGATCGTTATCACGAGAATGGCACAAGACGTTAAACTATTTACAACCGAAGGGCGGGTGTCGGGTGGAAAGTATTGAACGGGAGGGGCAGGCAGACGTATTTGTTCTGCCCAGAGCTATTCATTGCACGTTCGCTGTTGGATTGGACAGCGAGCTAGCTAGCTAGGCTACAGCACGTTACTATAGCACAGCGTTCAGGATCTTCCCAGGTAGGTTCGATTTGGGGGGTTTTGATTTGCAGCCGCTTGCCTTGTAGTGAAAGGTGTGGGTTTGCCAGTTCTGAGATTAAAGCCGTGAAGGTGAGGAATGGGTATTTGTTTCTCTGCTTTGAAGATCGTTTGCGTATACATACGTTTTCCCCTACCCCCGGCGATGTCTGTTCTAATTATATGCGCCAGTCCTGATCAGGTCAGACTTACGATCTAGCATGAAGGGGCCAGAAGAAAAGGGAAAAAAAAGAAAAAGAAAAAAAGAAGAAGATTCCCTTGTCAACAGTGAGCTGAGACTTTGAACTTATTAACTTGAACCGTCCAGTGTTTTCTCGAACATAAATATGTGACTGTAGATTACAGATTTGCTCACACAAGCTGGCTATTACGGATTTGCTCACACAAGCTGGCTATTACAGATTTGCTCACACAAGCTGGCTATTACGGATTTGCTCACACAAGCTGGCTGTCTTAAAGGTTTGCTAACACTGGCTGTGGTCAACTGCTCTGTAGTGTTAGCACTGCAGTTGTTGGCAAGATTGTCACAGCAGTCGCACCAAGTTAATTATCTGAGGTTGGATGTCTTAACTGACTCTGTCACTGCATTCCTGGGGAAAGCTGCCTGACGTTTTCAGTGGAAAATTCCTGATTAGGGTATTAATTATGCATACTTCTAGAAGGTAATTGCAAGAAGAAGGAAAGAAAGAGAGGGGAAAAGGTTACTGATAACAAAGATCTCAAGTTTAACAGCAGTGGCCCGTTGTGGAGACATCGTTTGGAACTAAGTCCACCCGGCTTTTCATCTCAATTGTCTAAGTCACCTTGTTGTGAGCAGACATAAAATATTGATTTGGTTGATTTCGATCTCTTGAGCTGCCACAATCAGTCTCACTTTAAGAAAGATCCAGGACTTCTGAATGGACTTTGTCTCAGGACAACCCAGTGTGGTTGATGGGACGTTAAAATCAAAGAACTGACCACTATGACTCCTTTGAACTTGCCCCACCCTTGTGGATCTCCACTTCTTCTTTTGACCATGCTCTGCTGGTAGCTGTTGAGCATGCATTTACTAAGTTATTTTAAAGTCCAGAAAAATATTTAAGTCATTCAGCGCTTAGCATATGGACCAGTTGTTGGATTTGAAATCTGCTTTGGTGAGCCAAAAGCTGGATGATTTGTATTCCCACAACCGTCAGGTTAAACAGATGTTCAAAAGTATGCTGTCTGAACCAAGGCAGCATCTTGCAGTGTCATTGTGGTTTAAATGATCACTGTCTGTAACATTTTGTCTCCCACAGTGAATTAAACAGCAAAATGCCTCACATCATTGCCCATCCTTATTTAAAAATCCTATAAAATCCTATAAAATCCAAATATCCTATAACTGATGTGTGTGTCTCATTTATACTGGTTCCTTGCCCCCCTCCCCCTGGGACTGTTTTGGTCCCTGTCTTTACCACTGTAACACCAGTGGAAAACTGTGAATGCAAAACTTGGGGTCACTTCTTCTGGGACTGAGATACCTGTTTTTAAGCATTGAGTAGGTCACAAGCTTTGTGTGCTTTGCCTGTTGCTAGGAATTATTCTTCCTTTCTGTATTATGCTTTCTTGGTGTATTCAACTTCATTTCCCCCAATCATCTTCAAATGTAAAATGACATATTGTGTCATGAAGTGAATCAGAGTTTTACTGATGACTTTGCTCCACCCTGACTTGACATTATATAAATGTTGAGGTTGTTATGCCATTAATTTATTTTTATTTTTTATTTTGTTGTTGTTGTATTCTGCATTGTATTTGCTGTCTTCATCACAACAGTGACACAGGCTATTAAACTGCTTTTTCCACCAACCAGAGAGTGGATGGCAATTGCAAGTCCTTCAATTCATGCTTTGGTTACCAGTTGCAAGTCCTGAAAAATGTCCTCACGGATTATTTGTTGCTTATTTTCCCTTTCCCTGCAGAAAGTAGGCGACAATCCACAGCCTTACAAGTCGCGCTTCACCATCGTTGAGTTGCCCGGCCTTGAGAAGCTGTCACCCGACCCTGCGCAGATTCAGCTGAGAGAGGGGCCACAACTCAGCAAGGCTCTGGTGGCGTTGAACCAAGTTATCACCTCTTTGGCTAACCAGCCCTTCCCTGATCGAGTCATCCACTACGGGTAAGGTTTTGCACAGATCGTTTGGTTATTCACTGAATGTGGTTTGTTGGTTGATCGTTATAATATAGCTGAGTCATTTGTTTGGGTTTTGCATTGTTTTCAATATTCCTTTTTTGGTTCTGGATAAATCATCCATTACTGGAATTCAGTATGTATATAATAACCTTCCCTTTCCCTCATTTGCTTCCCCACAATAACATTGTGTGTTTTTTCTTCTTCTTTTTCCTTCATTTATGTTTTATTTTTCCACCTTTTATTTAAACATGTTTTATTCCAATTTTTATTCAATCTGCAGAAAAATTGTGCTATTAATTACAGTGCTGAGCCTGAGCACAGTTAACACAGTCTCTGTAATGTAAAACAAACAAACATGTGTAACAATTGTACATTATGTAACAGTTTTCCATTTTTAATTTTCAGTGCAACCACAGTTTTTGTACAAATCTACATTACCCACAACTAGGCCTCAGTGTGTAATTTGCGGTGCCATTTCTTTCAGAGACTCGAAGCTAACGCTCCTTCTGCAGGAGGAGCTTGGCGGCAACTTCAAGACTCGGGCACTCATCTGCCTCAAGCCCAAGACTGACACTGAGGTGACCAACACAGTCCTCAAGTTCTGCACCAACCTCTCCCACATACGCAACTTCCCCATTGTCAACGACGGTTTGGCTCAGGTAGGGTCTAACCTCTCCTACATCCTCAGCTTCCTTATAATTCATATCCTCAAATTCCTCATTGTCAGTGGTGGGCAGGCCCAGATAAGGCCAACCTCTCCCATCTCTGTAGCTTCGTCACCACTAACAGTGATTTTGCTCCATTACTGTCCATCTTTCCCATATCTGTAGCTTCGCCACCACTAACAGTGATTTTGCTCCATTACTGTCCATCTTTCCCATATCTGTAGCTTCTCCACCACTAACAGTGATTTTGCTCTGTTACAGTCTATCTTTCCCATATCTGTAGCTTCTCCACCACTAACAGTGATTTTGCTCCGTTACAGTCCATCTTTCCCACCACATCTGTAGCTTCTTCACCACTAACAGTGATTTTGCTCCATTACTGTCCATCTTTCCCATATCTGTAGCTTCTCCACCACTAACAGTGATTTTGCTCCATTACTGTCCATCTTTCCCATATCTGTAGCTTCTCCACCACTAACAGTGATTTTGCTCTGTTACAGTCTATCTTTCCCATATCTGTAGCTTCTCCACCACTAACAGTGATTTGCTCCATTACAGTCCACCTTTCCCACCACATCTGTAGCTTCTCCACCACTAACAGTGATTTTGCTCCGTTACAGTCCACCTTTCCCACCACATCTGTAGCTTCTCCACCACTAACAGTGATTTTGCTCCGTTACAGTCCACCTTTCCCACCACATCTGTAGCTTCTCCACCACTAACAGTGATTTTGCTCCGTTACAGTCCACCTTTCCCACCACATCTGTAGCTTCTCCACCACTACATTGTCAGTGATTGCATTGGCTCCATATACAGGTCCAACCTTTCCCACCACATCTGGAGCTTCTCCACCACTAACAGTGATTTTGCTCCATTACAGTCCACCTTTCCCACCACATCTGGAGCTTCTCCACCACTAACAGTGATTTTGCTCCATTACTGTCCATCTTTCCCATATCTGTAGCTTCTCCACCACTAACAGTGATTTTGCTCCATTACTGTCCATCTTTCCCATATCTGTAGCTTCTCCACCACTAACAGTGATTTTGCTCTGTTACAGTCTATCTTTCCCACCACATCTGGAGCTTCTCCATCACAAACAGTGATTTTGCTCCATTACAGTCCATCTTTCCCACCACATCTGGAGCTTCTCCATCACAAACAGTGATATATTTTGCTCCATTACAGTCCATCTTTCCCACCACATCTGGAGCTTCTCCATCACAAACAGTGATATATTTTGCTCCATTACAGTCCATCTTTCCCACCACATCTGGAGCTTCTCCATCACAAACAGTGATATATTTTGCTCCAGTATGGTCCACCTTTCCCTCCTTGTCTGTAGCTTCTCCATCATCAACAATGGTTTGGTCAGGGTACAGTCAACCTGCTCCACCACATCTGTAGCATTTCCATCATCTACAATGGCTTGGTCAGGGTACAGTCAACCTGATCCACCACATCTGTAGCATTTCCATCATCTACAATGGCTTGGTCAGGGTACAGTCAACCTGATCCACCACATCTGTAGCATTTCCATCATCTACAATGGCTTGGTCAGGGTACAGTCAACCTGATCCACCACATCTGTAGCATTTCCATCATCTACAATGGCTTGGTCAGGGTACAGTCAACCTGATCCACCACATCTGTAGCATTTCCATCATCAACAATGGCCTGGTCAGGGTACAGTCAACCTGATCCACCACATCTGTAGCATTTCCATCATCTACAATGGCTTGGTCAGGGTACAGTCAACCTGATCCACCACATCTGTAGCATTTCCATCATCTACAATGGCCTGGTCAGGGTACAGTCAACCTGATCCACCACATCTGTAGCATTTCCATCATCTACAATGGCCTGGTCAGGGTACAGTCAACCTGCTCCACCACATCTGTAGCATTTCCATCATCTACAATGGCCTGGTCAGGGTACAGTCAACCTGCTCCACCACATCTGTAGCATTTCCATCATCAACAATGGCTTGGTCAGGGTACAGTCAACCTGCTCCACCACATCTGTAGCATCTCCATCATCAACAGTGGCTTGGTCTGGACAAATAAAGTCAATCTTTCTTGCCACATCTGGGTCCTCAACCTCCATCATCGCCACATCTGTATCTTAATTCTCCATCATCAAGAATTGTTTGGCCCAGGTAAGGTCCCAATGAGGACCTGCCTTCATGACTTCCTTATCAACAACATCACCATCAGCAACATCCTTTGGCATGCACTTCAACGCTGACATCACAGAGAGGAGCCAGGGTTCTGGAGTTATAACTGTAAGAAACTCATCCTCACTGTGCACTGTGTCTGTTGTTGAAGCGTCGCTTTACGTCCACAGAAATCATAGGTTTATCAAGGACGGGAGCCCAGGACGTCCACCTTGACTTTCACACAGCTCCTGAGCTCTGTACTGTGTCTGTGTCTCCAGGGCCTTCTGACCCAGAAAGAGGCCAAGATTTTGGAGTTGAAGCAGCAGTCTGGCACAGGACCGGTCCACATGACGTCCACGGCCCCCGTCTACACTGACTCCGGAGAGGAGCTGCGGCGTCTGCAGACCGAAAATGTAAATTGTCAGACTGCTTTGTGTGTGTATGTGAGCGCCTATCTGTGTGTGTGTGTGTGTGTGTGTGTGTGTGTGTGTGTGTGTGTGCATGGGTGTGTGCATGCGTGTGTGTGTGTGTGTGTGTGTGTGTGTGTGTGTGTGTGGTGTGTGTGTGTGTGTATGTGTGTGAGTGTGTGAGTGTGTGTGTGTGTGTTTTGTGTGTGAGTGTGTGTGTGTGTGTGCATGGGTGTGTGCATGCGTGTGTGTGAGTGTATGTGTGTATGTATGTATCTGTGTGAGTGTGTGTGTGTGTGTGTGTGTGTGTGTGTGTGTGTGTGTGTGTGTGTGTGTGCACATATGCTTATGTTTGTATGTGTGTGTGTGGTGTGTGTTGTGTGTGTGTGTATGCGTGTGTGTGTGTGTGTGTGTGTGTGTATGTGTGTGAGTGTGTGTGTGTTGTGTGTGGTGTGTATGTGTGTGAGTGTGTGTGTGTGTGTGTGTGCATGGTGTGTGTGTGTATGTGTGTATGTAGTCTGTGTGAGTGTGTGTGTGTGTGTGTGTGTGTGTGTGTGTGTGTGCATGTTGTGTTGTAGTGTGTGTGTAGTGTGTGTGTATGGTGTGTGTGTGCGTGTGTGTGTGTGTGTGTGTGTGTGTGTGCATCTGTGTGTATGTGTGTTTATAAATGTGTGTCTGTGGCCATGTTTGTGTGTGTGAATGGATGTGTGTTACTGTGCCTTTATCAGACTGCCTCATTTTGCAGCTGGTGTTGAAAGACCAAAATGAACGCCTGCAGCTGCGCCTGGACCGACTGCAGAACAAGTTTGGTGATGTGGCCAACACAAAGACAGACCTCTCACAGCAGCTGCTGTTGTCTGAGGAAGAGAAACTCAAGGTGAACACTGATAACAAGTATGATGGATTGGTGATGTTGTCAACATGAGAACATATACCTCTCACAGTAAATGCAGTTGTCTAGGGAAGAGAAACTCAAGGTGAACACTGATAACAAGTATGATGGATTGGTGATGTTGTCAACATGAGAACATATACCTCTCACAGTAAATGCAGTTGTCTAGGGAAGAGAAACTCAAGGTGAACACTGATAACAAGTATGATGGATTGGTGATGTTGTCAACATGAGAACATATACCTCTCACAGTAAATGCAGTTGTCTAGGGAAGAGAAACTCAAGGTTAACACTGATAACAAGTATGATACTTTTGTGATGTTGTCAACATGATAACACATACCTTATGATGCATTGGTGATGTTGTCAACATGAGAACATATACCTCTCACAGTAAATGCAGTTGTCTAGGGAAGAGAAACTCAAGGTTAACACTGATAACAAAGTATGATACTTTTGGGGATGTTGTCAACATGAGAACATAATTCATATACCTTAAAAGATACGAATTGGTGATGTTGTCAACATGAGAACATATACCTCTCACAGTAAATGCAGTTGTCTAGGGAAGAGAAACTCAAGGTGAACACTGATAACAAGTATGGTATTGGATTGGTGATGTGTGTCAACATGAGAACATATACCTCTCACAGTAAATGCAGTTGTCTAGGGAAGAGAAACTCAAGGTAACACTGATAACAAGTATGATACTTTTGTGATGTTGTCAACATGAAACACATACCTTATGATGCATTGGTGATGTTGTCAACATGAGAACATATACCTCTCACAGTAAATGCAGTTGTCTAGGGAAGAGAAACTCAAGGACACTGATAACTAACTTTTGTGATGTTGTAACATGAGTATGATGGATTGGTGATGTTGTCAACATGAGAACATATACCTCTCACAGTAAATGCAGTTGTCTAGGGAAGAGAAACTCAAGGTGAACACTGATAACAAGTATGATGGATTGGTGATGTTGCCAAGAACATTCTTGAAATCAGTTTCTAGGAAAGAAACTCAAGGTAACATATAAAAGTATGATGATTGGGATGTTGTCAACATGAGAACATATACCTCTCACAGTAAATGCAGCTGTCTAGGGAAGAGAAACTCAAAGTGAACATTGATAACAATTAGTATGATACTTTTGTGATGTTGCCAACATGAGAACATAATTATATACCTTATGATACGTTGGTGATGTTGCCAACATGAGAACATATACCTCTCACAGTAAATGTAGTTGTTTAAGGAAGAGAAATTCAAGGTAAACATTGGTCATAATTATGGTACTTTGGTGATGTTACCAACATAAAAACATATCTTTTACAGTACGTACAGTTATCTGAGGAACAGAAACTCAACGTAAGCATTAATAATAGTTATGGTACTTCAACTGGAGATGTGGCCAACACATAGACAGGCTTTGACAGCACCTGCTGTTGTTTGTGGAAGAAAACCTCAAGGTAAACACTGATAATAATTTACAATGGTATGCTGTAGTAAAGTTGTAGTATATGGTAGTGAGTCTGCAAGTTGATAACAACATTAGCTGGAACTGTGGTCTGTGCCTGTGGTCTGTATTGGCATCTCAGTCCCTAGAAATCAGCATTAGCTTGAACTTAGTCTGTGTCTTTGTGGTCTGTGCAGGTGTCTCAGTCCCTAGAAGACAGCATTAGCTTGAACTGTAGTCTGTGTTTTTGTGGTCTGTGCAGGTGTCTCAGTCCCTAGAAGACAGCATTAGCTTGAACTTAGTCTGTGTCTTTGTGGTCTGTGCAGGTGTCTCAGTCCCTAAAAAACAATATTAGCTTGAACTATATGTCTTTGTGGTCTGTGCAGGTGTCTCAGTCCCTGGAAGACAGCATTAGCTTGAACTATAGTGTGTGTCTTGTTGGTGGTGTGTGCAGATGTCTCAGTCCCTAGAAATCAGCGTTAGCTTGAACTATATGTCTATGTGGTCTGTACAGGTGTCTCAGTCCCTAGAAAGCAGCATTGGCTTGAACTGTAGTCTGTGTCTTGTCTGTGGTGTGTGCATGTGTCTCAGTCCCTTGTGGACCTGCAGATAGAAAGCAGCATTGGCTTGAACTGTAGTTTGTGTCTTGTCTGTGATGTGTGCAGGTGTCTCAGTCCCTTGTGGACCTGCAGATAGAAAACAGCATTGGCTTGAACTGTAGTCTGTGTCTTGTCTGTGGTGTGTGCAGGTGTCTCAGTCCCTTGTGGACCTGCAGATAGAAAGCAGCATTGGCTTGAACTGTAGTCTGTGTCTTGTCTGTGGTGTGTGCAGGTGTCTCAGTCCCTTGTGGACCTGCAGATAGAAAACAACAAAATCCGAGAGGAGGCAGAAGCAGCCAAGTTTGAACTCACCAACAAGGTAGGGATAAAATCGGTCAGATGTTACTCACCCCACACAAAGTGTTTCTGCTGTTCTTGTGTTCAAGTGTGTATGTAAGAATGTTGATGTGGGTGTGCATTTGTGTGTGTGTGCGCACGTGTATGTGTGTGTGTGTGTGTGTGTGGGGGGTGTTGTGTGTGCATGTGTGTGCGTGCATGTGTGTGTGTGTGTGCATGCATGCGTGTGTGTGTGTGTGTGTGTGTGTGTTGTGTTGTGTGTGTGTGTGTGTGTGTGTGTGTGTGTGTGTGTGTGTGTGTGTGTGTGTGTGCAGTGTGCAAGAGCATGTGCATGCATGTGGATGTGTATCATAGTCAAAATTTGATTATTTTTGTTTGAGAGTGTGTGCAGTGCGCAAGAGCGTGGATGACGTGGATGTATCATAATCAAGATTTGATTATTTTTTGTTTTGAGACTAATGCACTGAAAGTTTCATTAAGTGTTTAAAACATTCAACTTTTTTACTGCAATGTTCAGACCACCCTAGTTGTGAATGTCTGAACATGTGAATATTTTCCTGCGGCGTGCAGATCATCCTCTTGGAGAATCAGGTCTTGGAATGTGAAGCAGAACGTGACAAGCACAAGAAGGCTTCCACCTACTCCAAGGAGCGACTGGCCGAGATGGAGAAGGACCGCAAGGATCTGGCCGATGAGTACGTCGTCCTCAAAACCAACTACCTGGCCTTGACAAAGGAGCACCAGAAAGAGGTAGTTATGCATGCAGTGACAATGGTTGATGAAAACAATCATGGGATGTAGCTCACTGGTTCGGTGTGCTGTACGTGCTGCGTTGGTGATCCAGTGAATGCAGCTACTGTGAGTTAAGCTCCCAGTCAAGACAGGAGGAAAGATTGTTTGTCTCTTGAGTTCTTCAGAGGTCAACACCTGTTCAGACCTCTCAGTGCCTCTGAGATTGTGAGTTTGTGTGCACAGCACGCACCAACGTTGTTGCACACATGAAAGATCCCATGCCCACCTTTTCGTGAAGAAAAAGCCGAATGTTTTGTGGCAAGGAAACATACTGGCAACACATAATAGTAGCAGAATAACCAACATGATGATTTTAGTTATTCTAATGGAAGAAGAAGAAGGATACAGTATGTGGCACTTCTGAAAAAAAACACCCAAAAAACATTTAATTTAAGACCACATTTGTATCAACTCCTGTTTCGTCTGTGTGCAAATGAGCTAAACTCTCCAAACACTGACCATGTACTATGCTTTTAGGATTGTTGGGTGGTCTTGCATCTGAGGATTTCACTTTCACTTTCATGTTAATAATAAAAATACTAATAAGAGCACTATGATAATGATGATGTAATGATTCAAAACAATTACGTTCCATTATATTCTTTCTCCTTTGTTTCTTCTTTATATGATATTAATCTGTGACAACTTTTCTTGGAAAACACAGCTTAGGTGCTTTGATTGTGAGCCAGTCTGCCTTGATTGTGAATCATATGTGTCTTGATTGTGAGACTGATTGTGAGCCAGTCTGCCTTGATTGTGAATCATATACATGTGTCTTGATGACATTGTGGTCTTTGATTGTGAATCATAGTGCATTCTGATTGTGAGCCAGTCTGCCTTGATTGTGAATCATATGTGTCTTGATTGTGAGACTGATTGTGAGCCAGTCTGCCTTGATTGTGAATCATATACATGTGTCTTGATTGTGAGACTGATTGTGAGCCAGTCTGCCTTGATTGTGAATCATATGTGTCTTGGTTGTGAGACTGATTGTGAGCCAGTCTGCCTTGATTGTGAATCATATGTGTCTTGGTTGTGAGACTGATTGTGAGCCAGTCTGCCTTGATTGTGAATCATATACATGTGTCTTGATTGTGAGTCTGATTGTGAGCCAGTCTGCCTTGATTGTGAATCATATACATGTGTCTTGATTGTGAGACTGATTGTGAGCCAGTCTGCCTTGATTGTGAATCATATACATGTGTCTTGATTGTGAGACTGATTGTGAGCCAGTCTGCCTTGATTGTGAATCGTATGTGTCTTGGTTGTGAGACTGATTGTGAGCCAGTCTGCCTTGATTGTGAATCATATGTGTCTTGATTGTGAGACTGATTGTGAGCCAGTCTGTCTCACCATACTACCGAAGGGAGATAATGTGACAAGTTGTTTCTGCTGATCAGTTGTCACGCAATGAGGAGCTGGCCATAGAGTTGCTGAACCTGGTCAACAACAAAGCGGCCCTCATGCGGCAAGTAGCCATCTTGACCAACTCAGATCCCAACGAGGTCGGTGACCCCAATGCAGAAATTGATCGTGTTCGGGCCATTGTGACCAAAAACTCGTCAGGAAAGGTAAAGGTAGGTAGCAAATTTAATTTATTTAATTTTTAAAGGTAGGTTAATAAATTTAATTTGCTTTCTCAGATTTGCTTGCATTTCTCATCCCACCTCTATCCTCACCTCCACTTTCCATAATCATCAAATTGTCATTTCCTAATTTGTTGTATGCCTGTTGTTGTTGTTGTTGTTGTTGTTGTTGTTGTTGGGTGGCCGCTGTGGTAGTCAGATTGGTCTTTAGATATCTGAAAACTAGTTAATAGTTGGCTTTGTGTTCTCTCTCTCTCTCTCTCTCTCTCTCTCTCTCTCTCTCTCTCTCTCTCTCTCTCTCTCTCTCTCTCTCTACTCATTGTATCCTTAGTTAATAGTAGTTTCCCTCATGGGCGAGGGCTGGATGTAAAAAGACCTTGAGTCTTCTCCACTACCCTTGTAAAATAAAGTTTTCTTCTCTTCTCTCTCTCCTCTCTCTCACTCCTCTCATCTATATATTCTCCTCATGTGCATCTATTCAAGTCTCTCTATCTCTCTCCTACTCCCTGTAATATTATTCTCTCTCTCTCTCCTCTCTCTCTCTCTCTCTCTCTACTCATTCTTCTTCTCTAGTAGTTTCCCTCTCGGCTGGTGTACCTCGTCTTCTCCACTACCCTTCGTAATGTTCTTCTCTCTCACTCTCTCTCTCCCCCCCCCTCTCTCTCTCTCTCTCTCTCTCTCTCTCTCTCTCTCTCTCTCCAGCCTGCACACTGCACATTAAGTCAAAGAATTGTCAGCAGTGACAGCCTGACACACCTGTTTGAAGACTGAAGGTTGGGGTGGTGGTGGGGAGGGAGGGAGGGAGGGTGGGTGGGAAGGAGGAACCATGATTTAGTTGTTGATAGTGGTTTCAGCTGGATGTTTGGTTAGTGTTATGTGTTAGGATTGTTGTTTGAGATTCCTTTTTTTTCTTTTTTAACCTGTGTTTAGTATGTCACTGCCCGATTGTTTTGTTAAAGGGTAATGGCTATGCAGTTTATCCACTGTTGTGGGAATGGTTATACATTGTGTCTTAGGTGTAGTAGTACAGGCAGGTTAGCTGTATAAGCTATTTTACTTTCAGTCCCAAACATGCATTTTGTAGTCAGCAGATATTTGGAGACATGATATAGATCAGGAAATGTAGACAAGGTCTTTTAATTTGCTGTCCAACAACAGGTGATGATAATAACTAGAAGTTCATGTTGATCTCTTTGTTACTTGCTTGTCAGCATGCTACTGTTGTTGCCCTTAACCCCTTCACTGCCCCAGCCTGTCACATTCCTGAACTGAAATTCACACACAAACACACACACACACACACACACACACACACACACACACACACACATGCATGCCTGCAGACAGTATATTTGTGTATAAGGTCCTATAACACATGTGCTTCTGATGCTGTCCATTTTGATGGAAATCCTTTCACATGCTAAATAGAAAAAAAAGTTAAAGAAAAGACTTGAAGATTTCAAGTTTTGCACTGTCATTGGTCATTTTTAAGTGGCATATGGCAGTGACAGGGTTAAATATTACTTAACAGTGCTTCATACTGTTTCCTTTCTTTTCTCTCTAATGCCTTCCAAAGGATGAAGATGTAAGTGCATGCTCCTTTGTTGTGTCTGTGAGGCTGTTTGAAACGTGTGTTTGACCTGTGCTCGTGAGGGTGTGGGTTCAAATCCCACTAGTCCTATTGTATATGTGGCTTGTGGCACCAGCGCTTGATCTGAAGTCACGGTGATGCAGATTCAAACCTGGTCATGATGTGTGTGTGTGTGTGTGTGTGTGTGTGTGTGTGTGTGTGTGTGTGTGTGTGTGTGACACCAGTTCCTGACCTGGGATGATGGGGATGTGGGTTCAAGCTTAGTCATGTTGTATGTGTGGTTGGTGGCACCAGTGGTTGACCATGGATCATGACTATTCTGTTTCAACCCTGCGGTTTGTGCTAAGCCTTCTGTGTTAGAGTTCACACCTAGGTTAAGAAAAGAAATTAATCAGTGGCCTGCATTCCAGTGTAGCTGTGATGTCTATATGATGATAGTAATGATAGGAATGTATAGAGTACTTCCAGTGACACAAATGCTTCACAACTTAAGTAAAGAAAAACATGCATTGCCTAAATACTCAAATAAAAACTAATGGCATAATAATACTTTGATCAACATATTCATTCAAAGCATAGTGAAACACACACACACACACACACACAACACCAAAAAATGCATGCAAAAAATCATGCACGCATCACATGTAACGCACCACACACACACACACACACACACACACACACACACACACACACACACACACACACACACATGCATCACACAGCACACACCACACACACGCACACACACACACACACACACACACACACAACACACACATACATGCATGCACGTACACATGCACACAAAACACACACACACACACATGCACACACACACACACACACACACACACACACACACACACACACACTTCAAAAATACACCTGAATTCACTGTTATATGAACAAGCACCCCAGTTAGTGTGGTGAAACTTCACCATGTAAAACTGCATGTGCAGTCCTGTACAAGCCGTCTGTGATGGGATAAAGAAGTGATGTGTAAGCACTGTGTTGTTATTGTGTGTGTGGCCAGGCGGACCAGATTCTTGGCACACAGCGCGACAGGGAGGCTGTGGAACAGACGGTGAGTCGATTGGCTTAATTTCTCCTTTTATCCACTTGCCTCTGAGTATGGTGTGCTGTCCATCTCCTGAGTCCAGTTTGTGTCCTAGTCCTGAGGGTCAGTCATCAGTTTGACCCTGTCCTTGCTAAAGTTGCTGAGCAGCAACTCGCAGCAAGAACGCCAGTGTCACTGAGCAGCAACTTGTATATATAATCTGTTTATATATAACGGAGAGAGAGAGAGAGAGAGAGAGAGAGAGAGAGAGAGAGAGAGAGATGTATGCATAGCCTATATTGTTGTTTTTCATTGTAAAGTGTTTAAAGCTGTAGTGTTGATGTGTATAAGTGTACCATCATCATCATCATCATCATCATCATCATCATCATCATCATCATCATCATTATTATATGTTGCTGTTATGTGTGTGCTGCAGTTGTTTGCCAGCAAGAAGAAGTATGACTCTGAGATGGACAGAGTCAAGAGAGAGTTGAATGAGGACAACAAAAGAATGGAAACACGCATGTGAGTCTTAGTTTTGTTTGTTTTTTGGTGTGAGGGGAAGGGGCTTGGGAAGCAGATTACTAAAGAATGAGAACAGAGAAAGACTGTCATAATGGTGTGTGCGTGTATGTGTGTGCGTGTGTGTGTGTGCATGTGCTCGTGTGTGTGTGTGTGTGTGTGTACATGTGTTTGTGTGCATGTGTTTGTGTGTCTGTGTGTGCATGTGCGTGTTTGTGTGTGTATGTGTGTGTGTGTGTGTGTGTGTGTGTGCGTGTGTGCACATCTGTGTGGATGTTTGCTCATTGTCTACATGTGTCATTGTGTGCATATGTGTGCATGCACAAGTTTAGGACGGTGGTCCTGTGTGTAGCTGTTCACTGTGCAGACATATATTTGAACCTCACAACATGCCCTCTATGTTGATGTTACATTTATTATGTCGAACAGGACTGGGTTGATGAAGGAACTGGCAGACACCAGAAATCTGGCTCGTGAGCGGCAACAGAAGATCTCAGAACTGAATGCTGTAAGTCTTGGTACTCATATAAGATTTCAGATTGAATTCAGTAAGTCTTGTTGCCCGTACAAGATCTCAGAACTGAATTCAGTTAGTCGTGATGCTCATGAAAGATCTCAGAACTGGATCCAATTAGTCATGTTGCTCATGCAAGATCTCAGAACTCAATTCAGTTGGTCATGTTGCTCATGCAAGATCTCAGAACTCAATTTAGTTGGTCATGATGCTCATGCAAGATCTTGTAACTGAATTCAGTAAGTCTTGTTGCTCCTACAAAATCTGAACTGTAAGTCTTGGTGCTCATGCAAGGTCTCAGAACTGAAAGCATGAAGTTGCATTGTCCACAAGTGAACATGGCATCTCAGAACTGAAAGGAACCGACTTACAGTCATTAACAAAAAAAGTGTTCTCAAACAATTCAGGTAGTGGTTGGTGAGAGGCCCATCATCAAGAATAAGAAAAGAAGTGTTCTTAAACAATTCAGGTAGTGTTTGATGAAGGAATGGTCCATGATTAAGGAAAGGTCTTCTAAAATGATTCAGGTAGTGTTTGATGAGAGGTCCATCTGCACTGAGGTGTGAACACAGGGTTGATCAAATTAATATTGTCTTAAATGAGGGAAGTCTCTCATGAGGGTATTTTTTGGTCAGAGGTTTCACTGTGCAAAAAAGTATTTACATCTACTAATCAGTGTACCGGTCATTAGTTGTTGTTTTTTTCCCATTAGACTAACTTAAAAATGTGAGTGCAGAATAACTATGCAATAACCACTGATTTTCTAGTCATAACTGATGTCTAAATGTTGTGGAGATATTTATTTTTCTTTCTCGCCGTTTCTTTCTGTTTTGTTGTTGTTGTTATTTTTTTGTTGGGTTTTTCCTGGACCAAAGTCTGGGCAGGCATTTTGGAATTTGTCTACTTTATTTTCCTAAACAGGAATTTTTTCCTATGCCAGCTTTGGGTCTTTTAATCTCCAGCAAATCCAGCAGTGACGGAATCACTGATATCTGAAAAGGTTGGCATTGTTTACCACTTGCAGAAGCTGATCACAGTGCGGGGAGAGAAGCAGGCCCTGGAGACGCAGCTCAACCGTCTGCAGCACAAGGTCAAGGACCTCGGGGAGGACTTCCGAGCCCGCCTTGTCAAATATGTGGAGGACATTGCCGTAAGATTACTAATAACTTATCCTTTCATCTTGGGGGGGGGGGGGGGGGGGTGGGTTCTGTCAAGTAGATGTGGGCTTCAATCCCTCAAATCATAAATATATCACATACTGTGGGTGTCTGCCTGGGATATGTACACCTGGTTACATGATGAATACAAGCATTTTCTTGTTCCACTTTGTCATGGACAACTATATCTCGTTATTCATAATCACCCTGATATAACCACACTGGTTGACTGGGCATAAAACACCAAGTTAGTTACTTACCTGTTATTCATACTTTAAAAACAAAAAACAAAACAAACATCATGATTAGCACTGCCAGGTCACGGTGAAGGGTGTAAGATGACAGGCTCTGTAACAGTGACACTGTATACATGCACAAACCTCTTTCCCTGCCCTGTGGATGGAACTTCAGAATTCAAGCCAAAGTGTGCGCGCGTGCACAAAAACACACACACACACACACACACACACACACACACACACACACGCACACAAATGCACATACACACACACATACACACACACACACATACACACACACACACACACACACACACACCACATGCACGCATGCACACTCACACACACACACACACACACACACACACACACACACACACACACACACACACATTTCTTTAGTGATTTTTCAGCAAAAATTACTAGAGAAAGGAAATATTTACCCCCCAATTTTTTTTCTTCATATGTGGGCCACAGGAGTACGTTGACAAGGGCAGTGGAGGTCACCAGGCTGAGGTGCGACTGCGGGACTACTGTGAGTCCATGCTCAAGGACATCCGGCGCTCCCACAAGGAGCGCGAACAGCAGCTGAGTGAGGCTGCCCAGACCTTCCGCTCACGCTTGCAGAAGACTGTGCACAACTACGAGGAACTGCTGATTGCGTACAGGTGAGTTGGCCGTGTTTGGGGTTATGTGAGTAACTAAATCCTGCACAGCGTGATGTAACTAAAGGTGTTGTCCATCCCAGCAGCAAGGATCAACAAACAAGGGAGTTAATTAGCATTCAAAATACGTAACACAGGTACAGCAACAAAGACCTGAATCATCTACGGTAACTCTCACCTGGCATGCGTGTAAATCCAAGGTACATAAACTCCATCAGAGATCCATCCTCAACAAAACAAGCAAGGGCATGTTGAACTATGAAGAACTGCTGATTGTATACAGGTGTATCTCTGGTGGAGTTTGTGTACCTTGTATTTACACGCATTTCAGGTGAGAGTTACCGTAGGCAAATTCAGGCCTTTCTTGTTGTACTTGTGTTACGTATTTTGAGCACTAATTAACTCCCTTGTGTGTTGATTTGGCAATCACGCGAGTTGGCTATGTTTTGGGCTATGTAATTGACTGAATCCCGCACAGCTTGATGTAATTAAAGGTGTTGTCCATCTCAGTGGCATGAGCTCATTGACATCATTTTTTTTATAAAACCAGTGTTGATCAGAGACATGTCAAGATAAATTGTTTTTTTGTTTTTTTAATCAGACACTTCTGAACAAATATCTCTTGCCTAGAAGTGAACGGAGTGTCAGCTTCCTTGTGACCTTTTAGTTCCAAAATCCTGTATTTAGTGGTTAATTCTAATGCGCCAAATCCCGCTATGTCTATACATGTGTGAGGCTCAGAGCGATACACATGAACCATTCCAACAATAAACAACTTAATTTAATAATGCATTACATATCTCACTCTGTTCCTCCATCCCTACTCAATTTTTTAAAAATATGTGTTGGTGATGCTTTCTTGGAACCACCGAAGCTCACAGGTAGATCATGGCATCCACAGCTGGTTTGCATGCACAAATTAATGGGTAATGTGTTGATCACAGCGACTGACCAGTGACAGTCTTGCTTGGGGCTATCTGCAGGGCACAGATTATAGTTATGCTTTTAGGATGTAGAGAAAAGGTGTTCAGTTGTCAGTTTAGTCTAGGGTCAAAGTTATATTTGTTTTGTTTTGCTTTTTATCCCAACTTGAGAGTTTTTTTTTTTTTTCATACTGAATAAATTACAGATCTTTGAGAAAGGGTTCTAAGGAAAACTCAGTCAAACACACTCACCCTAAAAACTAAATTACTGGAAGTGATTTTGAAAAGCTGTTTTGGCAAGAAATGGACACAATATATTTAGAGACTACAAAGTTGTTTTAATTTGCTACCACAGAGGAACATGACACAAAACCAAGCTGGCTGATTTCTTTCTTTTTTAAATTATGAAATCTAGGGCATTTGCCCCAACTGGTATATATGGACTGCAGATCTAGTTTTGACTTTCTAGGTAAAGCCACTGGACAGTCTTTTAACTCATTCAAGATGCCACAAAATGGCACGCTCGGCTCCTGTAGACGCACTGTTTTTGCCCGTTTAAAAAA
>JABMCL010003009.1:1142500-1145000 GCA_018857735.1 Alviniconcha marisindica | reverse complement strand
TGTGTGTGTGTGTGTGTGTGTGTGTGGTGTGTGTGTGTGTGTGTGTGTGTGTGTGTGTTTGCATGCATGTGTGTGTGTGCCTATGTGTGCAAGCATAATTATGCATGTGTTATTCCAGGGCTGACTGAAAATCTCTGCAACAGAACAAAGCAAAAAGCAAGTTCCCGTAGCCCTGAGATAAACACTGTATGCAGCAATATAAAATTGTATCATTGACATTGTAACATGGCAAGTATTAGGAGCACAAATACCAGTGACTGATTGTACACTTGGTGCAATTTCAATTGTAAAATAACTTTTACATGCTATATTTAATCATGTTGCTGAATTGCATGAGTTGCATCTCACCAGCTCAGTTCTACCAGAGTTATTTGTGTGTTTGGTGATATATTCTGTGTGAGTTTCCTTGTGACAATTTGTAGGTATTTGCTGCTTTGGTAAGATTATATGCTTGTCTCCAGGCTGCTATTCTCCATGTATAGTCAGGTTAAATATGTGTGAGGGTAGATTGGTTGTGGAGGTGAAGAGAGGAGTTGATGGCTCCAGCAGTTTAATTGTCTGTGATAAATGCAATGCCAAATGTCTGCAACAAAGGCAGTAATTCGTGCCCAAGGCAATACAAAAATGTGCCTGCCAACCAGCATCATTTACAGATTTATTTTCTTGTGAAAGTAAAATGTTGTTTCCAGCTTCATACCATCTGTGTGCGTATCACATCCAAGCATTTTGTTTTTATCATTTAATTACTGTGATTGTATAAGCATGATGGTGATTGTGTTCCAGCTATCATCTGGCAATGCATGTAGTTTGTTATGTTCTACCTGCTCTTTCCGTCCATATTTTAACACATCTTTTACTATTTGTTGATTTCAAAGAAAAATCAAGAGATGTCACAGGCCTGTATTGTCTTGAAAATGATTTTTCAAATGCAGACACAAACTGTGTCAATCTTTGAGTCATCTTAAACACTCATAGTAATGTGTCGAGTGTTAAACTTTGTGTGGCAACAGCACTTACTGAGCTTTGCCAGTTCCTGCCATGTACTTCCGGTGACCTTGACCTGTTTCAAGCTCTCAGCAGCATCAGTTGAAACTGAGTATCGACCGTCAAGTGTAAACTGTTCAGATTTGAACTGCTTTTTGCCAGTAAATGCAGTACAGTCTGGGTAATGCAAATAAGGCTCTCTTTTTTTCAATTATTTTTTATTTTTTACACTGCATATACTCTCAAAGACTTCAGTGACATAGGACTTTTTTCTGTCTTTTGTTTGTTTTTATTGTGTTCATCCTGCATGCGTGTGCAATAACATGCATCAACATCTATGCACACATAGCAATATCCAAGCACTGGCAGCCGTACCCTTGTTTGGACACAGAAATACAGCACATTCTCTATAGGTACAGTGGCAGTATGTTCAGAAAGATAAAAAGGAGAACCACTACCAAGCTTAACCTGTCTACATGTACATCAGTGTCGGTGACCTTGACCTTCTTTCAAGGTTGCAGAGGCTTGAAAACGTCAAAATTGCAAGGTGTGTCTCTTGGCAAGTTCTTATAATTATTCACTCAAGTTTTAAGATTTAAATAACTGTTATGCACAGGTAACTTAGGTTTTAAGCTTTAAATAACTGTTACCTGCATAAACAAGTCACTGCACAATTGCTTTTCGTGTAGTTCACTGCTGCTTTACGTCCACAGAGACCTTAAGGACTATTAGGGAAATACGGTTGTGACAATTTGTAGGTATTTGCTGCTTTGGTAAGATTATATGCTTGTCTCCAGGCTGCTTTTCTCCAAGTACAGTCAGGTTAAATATGTGCGAGGGTAGATCGGTTGTCGAGGTGGAGAGAGGAATTGATGGCTCCAGCAGTTTAACTGTCTGTGATAAATGCAATGCCAGATGTCTGCAACAAAGGCAGTAATTTGTGCCCAAGGCAATACAAAAATGTGCCCACCAACCAGCCTGTAGTTAAAAGATACTGAGTTCTTACAAGGGCGAGCTGTGTTCAAAGGACTAAGGGAGATCATTGACGTGTTTTTTGAATCAGTTAAAAGTTGTAACCTTGGCTCTTGCTGTAGAGCTACTGTGCAGTTTGTGTATTTGTGTGATGGGGGAGGTTTCTGAGGTTGAAGGATGCAAAGTATTACGCAAAACTTTTATGCTGCCTCCTTGGTGTTTCCTGTAATGTGTCTCCACCGTCACGTAAACTTTTGTTTCTCTCTCTCTCTTGCGTTTTTCCCTCTTTTCTCCCTCTTTTTTTCTTTTTTTCTCTCCGTGTGTGTGTGTGTGTGTGTGTGTGTGTGTGTGTGTGTGTGTGTGTGTGTGTGTGTGTGTGTGTGTGTGTGTGTGTGTGTGTGTGTGTGTGTGTGTGTGTGTGTGTGGGTGTGTGTGTGTGCCAGTGTGTGTGTGTGTGTGTGTGTGTGTGTGTGTGTGTGTGTGTGTGTGTGTGTGTGTGAGGGGAGCCGGAGAGGTGAATGGTTTCGTATGATTTTTTTCAAGT
>JABMCL010003009.1:1130000-1137500 GCA_018857735.1 Alviniconcha marisindica | reverse complement strand
CACACACACACACCACACACATAACCAGAGTGGCGACTGGACTTAGAATGAAGTTTCCTAAAAAGCGGCAGTCACTAGGAATTTGCGCTCACAAAGATAAACACTATATCTTAATTTCTCTGATGAGATAATAAAGTAATCTTGAATATATATTACGCCATGGCAGCTAATGTCACACAGGCAACCAGGACTTGACTTACTCAGTGACTGATACAGCAGCAAAGCGTTTTCCGACACAGATTGGCTATCACACCTCCTTACAAACTCAGTTACGGAGAAAACTAAACTGCGTTATATATGCACGGCAGCTGATGTCACAGAGGTCACCAGAAACTTACTCAAAAAGATAAACAGTACGGTAGTGACGGCTGAGTCACAGAGGTGACCAGGAACGTAATCGCGAAGGTTGGCTTGCCTATATACAGTGACATCCATCGCGGCTGAGGTCGCGAAGGTCGGTTTGCCTATATACAGTGACATCCATCGCGGCTGAGGTCGCGAAGTTCGGTTTGCCTATATACAGTGACATCCATCGCGGCTGAGGTCGCAAAGGTCGACCATCAGGAACTTACCCACAACGGTGACCAGTTTCCGGACAGCTAGTACAGACAGCAGCCGCCGCCGAATGACAGAGTCGCAGATGAAGCCGGTTCCAGAGAGAACCAGGAAGAGAGCCAGGTATGGAAGCATGGAGTACGCGCCGTTCTGTCAAAATACCACACCACAGACATTGATAATTTGGATATATCAAAATACCACACATACAGACATTGACAACATGGATCTGTCAAAATACCACACCACAGACATTGATAGCATGGATCTATCAAAATACCACACGCACAGACATTGATAACATGGATCTGTCAAAATACCACACACAGACATTGACAACATGGATCTGTCAAAATATCACACACAAAGACATTGATAACATGGATCTGTCAAAATACCACACCACAGATATTGATAACATGGATCTGTCAAAATACCACACGCACAGGCATTGATAACATGGTTATATCAAAATACCACACACACAGACATTGATAATATGGACATATCAAAATACCACACGCACAGACATTGACAATATGGATCTTTCAAAATACCACACGCACAGAGACAGTGACAATATGGATCTGTCAAAATAACACACACACACACACACACACACACACACACACACACACACACACACACACACACACACACACACACACACACACACACACACACTGATCTATCAAATTCCCGTAAACCTTAAACGTCGAATGGCTCCCGTAGTCAATAAATTTGACCGTATTAGTCTAATGTTATCAGACAAACAAGAGACAAACAAACACCAAAAGAAATTCGAATATATTTTTGGGGTGTGTGGGTGTGGGTGTGGTATTAAGCTTATATGTGGTGTGGTAGAGAAGGGGTAGAGAAGGGGGTTGGGGTGGGGTGGGGGGGGGGGGAGGGTGAAGATGGATGTCGACACATTCCAGTCTGGGCTTCCCGTTCCACTTTTCAATTTTTTGTAATAAGCTCATTGAACCTGTGAGGATGATGGCATGATCCCCCAAAATAAACTTGGATCTAGATCCAGACTAGTATCTGTGAAGTTTTTTCTTTCTTTTTCTTCTTCTTTTTTAATGATGAATGACTAACATGAATCACGACAGCATAGTTTGCGTTGAAAGCAGGTCTCACCGACTCGATGTCAAAGTTCATGGTTTCATAGAGGAAGATGGGCAGGTTGGAAATCATCTGGAAGAACCCCCAGTCGTACACAAAGTGCCCCACAGCTATTGCCCAGAAGCACGGGGACTTCAGTATGCTTCTCCACGGTACTTCTAGCTGAGGAGCGGTAATGATCTCATCAGCAGCAGCAGCGGCATTATCATCATTATCAACATTATCACCATTATCACCCTCATCCTCATAACAGTCAACATCAGCATCATTAACATTTTCACCAACATCATCATCTCGTGAATTTTCATCATTGCTAATCATCATGTTCAGTTTCGTTATCATTATGAGTGCCACCATCATTATCAGCACCTTGATCAGCATCATCATGTCATCGTTGTAGTAGTCATTTTGTTATCATTCATCATCGTCATTGTGAATTTCTTTCTTTTCTTGAGCACTGTTCATCATCATAGTTACTACACTGTAATAAGAGCCATCAACCACACCACTGCTAGTTAATGACTGCTTCATTATCGATGATATAATAGCAGCTGACTTCAGCGTTACTATCGTTCTCTAATTCATTTATCTTAGTATTCTTTCTTAACGTCAAAGAACAGCTAAGCAAGCAAAGAAGCAAAAGGAAAAGCACAAGAGAGAGAGAGAGAGAGAGAGAGAGAGAGAGAGAGAGAGAGAGAGAGAGAGAGAGAGAGAGGAGAGAGAGAGAGAGACTTTATTTAAGAACGATTGTAAAGTTTAAGTTCAATCAAAATCTGTCTGACACCTAGTCTTTACTAAAGCTACGTATGGGTAAAAACAAACAAAAAACAACAACAGTAGCAACAACAGCAAAATCAGGTCGTCATTTATATAAATAGAATAATAATAACGAGTATAAACTTTATTTGTTTATGTCCAGTCAGCCAGGACGTTTACATCAGGACAAACAAGGGTAAGTAGGTGACTTGGTGTGTTACGCCCACTCAACAGGTACGGTTATATGAGGGAGAGGGCAACCAAGAAGAAGGAAAGCAATATTAACAAGGACACAGTCACACTTAACAACAACACGTGCCTCACATACCTTACTTCTGCTGCTCGTTGCGTCAGCTCTGGTGGACACAATGAAGTCTCGCTCACCAGCACGAATACCTGGGTGAGTCTCCGGTGAGTCCGTCACCATGAAGAACCATGCCACTGACCACACCACGCCCAACCCACCTGTAAGTGACGCAGTTTGTCAATGAACATAATAATAATAATAACAAATACTCATAATAACAAGATCCAAACACACAGAAGGTTCAAAAGAACGCCATTTATTAGGACAAAACACAATCTGCAAATATTCGGGATAATCACATTTATCAAACTACAAAACGACACTTAAACAACAGAGAAACAGTAAAAAAATTATTATTTTTATTTTTAAAAAGAACAAAAAAATATTTAGGTGGAAACTAAACTAAACCATTTATCGGTTTTGGGTTGAGTTATGTTGTTTTCCTGTCTAGTGCTTGGAAGAATGATAATAATACAATTATAGCAATATTCATAATAATAATAATACAATGGATATTTCTGGTGCCCCATCTATGATGAGCCCAAGTCGTTTACAAAACAAATCACTGATGATTAAGGTTCGGGAAGAGGAGGGGGAAAGGCTGGGTGGAAGGGGCGGGGGTGAAATACTAACTAAAATACGTATAACGCATTCATACGTACAGCTTCACTATCGGCCATAAGTATCAAACATTTAAGTCATTCAACAGCAAACCCATGCACTACATAATTTTTTATCTAAACAAGCAGGCGAACGGGGGCGGGGGTGGAAGGGGGTGGCGAGCGATATGCGATCACAATCCCAAATCAGTCGATTAATCTGTTTTTGAGAAAGAAAAACAAACCAGGCAGCAGCCCACACACTAACACCATTAGGCCTACACTCAGTCTGAAAATGACAGAAACAATGTTATAACTGCGTCAGTCTTAAAGTAACAATGGCAATGAGCCTATAGTTATATTATAACCACGTCAGTCTGAAAAGGATAGTAACAGTGAGCCTATCGATATGTTGCAACAATGTCAATCTGAATGTAACAGTGATAATTAAGACTATCGTTATAACCACGTCAGACTGAAGGTAACAGTGATAATGATCGAGCCTATTGTTACGCTATAATCATTCAGTCTGAAACTAACAGTGGTAAAGAGCCTATCGTTATGTTATAACCACGTCAGTCTTAAAGTAACAGTGAAAATTGAGACTATCGTTAAATAGACACGCCCATCCAAACCGAAAATGACAGTGACAACTGAGTCTATTGTTTTATAACTAACTTGGGTTTTTAATAATTATGTTAGCTCCCCATATGACAAATAACCGTCGCACTTTACAAATTCCAATTATCAGCAGCAGCAACAGCAGCAGCGGCACCACCACCACCAGGCAACCGCAATCTGTCAGTCAGACCATCCCCCAGGACCATCGCCTCACCCCCCCCCCCCCACAACCCAAAAAGGGGGGGGGGGGGGGGGAAGAGAAAAAAGAAACGAAACGTTTACTCGTCCATTAAATAACAAATACTGTTAGACGTGATGATTACAGCGCGGGCGGGGGGGAGGGGGGGTGGGGGGGGGGGGGGGCATTGTGATGTTACAGTCTGACAGTTCCAGGAACCGAGGGGCCAATAGCCTGTACTTATTCGTCTTTGCACTTCAGTTCAAGATGGGACTATGCGCTCGAAAAAAGGCCCGCATGCGTTTCATCCCGTGTCTCGAAAGTTTCCCCAACACAACGTTGCCTTGGAAACAGTCCTCGTCTCTGTCTCTGTCACTTACCGAAGACGTAGAAGACCAGGGGCCAACCGCCCCAGAACCCGTATTCACACAAGAGTGCAGAAAACGGAAAGACGACTGCGTTGGCGATCATCTGACCAGCGAAGGTGATGCCCAGAAGCTGGGATATCTCCGTCTTGGGCGCCCACCTTCCCCACACCCCGTAAAGAGCAGGTATCGTGGTGGCCTGAAACACAGAGCTCAGGAGCTGTGTGAAAGTCGAGGTGGCCGTCCTGGGCTCCCTAGATAGTTCAGGAGCTGTGTGAGAGTCGAGGTGGCCGTCCTTGGCTGTCCATCCTAACGAGCCTTCTGGTTTCCGTGGACGTAAAGCTATATTGAACCATGCTTCGGCATTGGTCTCAGCTTGTCCCTAATATGTCAACTGACATCTGAGGACATGAAGCATCACTTCATCATCATCATCTGGGCTCCCTTCCCTAATAAGCCTACGGTTTCTGTGGACGTAGAGCAACATTTCAACAACAAGGCCTGAAACACGTGCAAGTGTGCTATATATAGTTTACGAGTATGACTATCTAAAACAATCCGGCTTAGCTAAATTGTGGGTAGGTGACTGTAGGTGACTGTCGCCATCTCATGTGGCATGTGTAGCCTATTCTCTTCTTGCACATTCACGTGGTATTTCATTCTAAATACTGTAAAAGATAACAACCATGGTACGCTGTAAGTGTTATTCTACACAAACCGTCCGACGCACTTGACATGTGCTATATATCACCCGTACAACTTAACCTGGTATTTCATTTTAAATACCGTATAAGATAACATAATAATGTTATGGTATGCTGTACGTGTTATTCCACACAAACCGTGCAACGCACGTGACATGTGCTGTATATTACCCGTACGACATAACTTGGTATTTCATTCTAAAATACCGTGCAAGATAACATAATTATGGTATAATACAGACCGTGCAACGTACGTGACATCTCCTACACATTGCTCGACGTGGCGTGCTGTCTCATCCTACATATCATAATGTAGATCAATCGATTTCTCACACCTTTGCGTACGTGCAACGTGGTATGTGGTTTCGTCCGAAACATCGTGCCCGACGTCTCGTGTCACGTACTGCCTGCTGGTCTAATATCACATTCTGAAAGAGAGTCTAAAATCTCATGTCAGTTCCGACCAACAGTCTAACGTCTCATGTCGCACTTGCCCGATGGTCTAGCGTCTCATGTCACATTTTGACAGATAGTCTAAAATATCATGTCACATTTTGCCCATTTTGTCTCATATCACATTCTGACCAATGGTTTAACGTCTCACGTCACATTCTGACCAATGGCCTAACGTCTCATATCACATTCTGACCGACGGCCTGACGTCTCATATGTCACATTCTAACCAGTGGTCAAAGTCTCGTGTCACATTCTGCCCGATGGTTCAATTAACATGACAAAATCGTTTAATGATCCCACTCACCGTAGAAACTCCCATGACCACCCTGAGTGCCATCACTGCCCAAGGGGAGAGAATTGCCGCCGGATGACAGAGGGCGTGGCACACGGACATGAGCGCCACGCTTCCCCCCGCCATCACCCGCACACCGCGCCGATGGATGACGTAACTTCCGGGAATTTGCATGAAGGTGTAGCCGACGTAGAGAGCAGCCAGCAGGAGCCCTTGGGTTTGCTTGTCCCACACGAACGGCCCGTCCTGCACGTTTAGTGTAGATCACCTGGCGTCACGGTGGAGCAAACAGCACGTGATACGAGGATCGCTGTGTGTGTGTGTGTGTGTGTGTGTGTTGTGTGTGTGGTGTGTGTGTGTGTGTGTGTGTGTGCTAATTTATTTCTCAAAGTCTCTCTGCGTGACAACTATAGCCTGCGTATAACGCAGCGTTAGCCAACTCAGTGGTCAAGTCGAAGTCTTCGTCAGTCATTTTACCAGTTCATGAGATCTCTTCTCCCCCCCTAGCCCGCCCGTCCAACCATCGCCCCTCCTCAACCCAGCCACCGCCACCGCAATCACATTCTCGGGCAACACTGAGTAAAATGTACGATTCAACGCGTCGTCTCCTTCTCACGTACCCACGTTTCCCTCCCTCCTCCCTGATCAGCTCTGTCACACAGGCATTTATTTCCTCTTACTACCATACAATTTCATGATGTCATACCATACAGTTCCATGATGAATAGAGGGATTTTAGACGTCTATGTGTAGAGGATATACTACTTTCCAAAATGCCCACTTACCAAAATATTCACGAGTCAATAACATACACTTACCTCCTTGCTTTGCTGCGAGGCCGCATCGTCTGATTTCCGATGACACCGTTGGTCTCCCGTCAGCAGAGACCGGTTCGGCGTAACGACGGTCACGTCATTCCCAACACCCGCAGGATTTGTAGATACGTTGAATCCGTTTTCAGCTACACCGGCGCTAGTATTCAAGTCTGCAAGATGATGATGATGAAGTGATGCTTAATGTCCTCCGATGTCAGTTGACATATTAGGGACAAGCTGAGACCAATGCCGAAGCATGGTTCAATATAGCTTTACGTCCACGGAAACCATAAGGCTCGTTAGGACGGACAGCCCAGGACGGCCACCTCGACTCTCACACGGCTCCTGAACTATGAAGTCTGCAACAACAACCGTAGGTTCATGTACTGCATGAACAGCCACCAAAGCTGTGTAACTCCGAGACCCACACGGAGTTCTCAGCCCTGCAACTCCACTCGGGGTGACGTGAATGGTTGCAAACTGATGCTAAACTTTGAGGATGTAACCCTGCTGGAGTTTATGTACTTTGTATTTACACGCATGCCAGGTGAGAGCTACCGTAGGCGACTCGGGTCTTTGTTGTTGTACTTGTGTTACGTTTTTTCGAGCGCTAATTAATTCCCTTGTTTGTTGATGCTAAACTGCTGGCAGTTAAAATCCATTGAAACTTTTCAAACAGTGTCGAACCTGGTGGATGGGAATCAAAGGATAGGAAACAGGTTCC